>CM049416.1:25182500-25190000 GCA_026929865.2 Hyperoplus lanceolatus
CTCCCTGACACGCTCTATGCCAACAAAGTCGGTGCCAAAGTGAATGGACAGTCCCAACAGCCAATAAGAACAGAGAATCGGAGCCTCGCTCTGATTGGTCAAAGTGTACAGCTCATGTTAACTTTGACCAATCAGAAATCATATACCCCAGCTTTAATTACTTATGACAAGCCACCATTCAAAACGAAAACCTATCACTGTGTTATCACCATGTCGTGTCAGCTTTCTTTTGCCTTGTGTTGAATTGAACTCAATGAATATTGCCTGTGGAAAGGTCTCAGGTGAGCATAGTGCACGGTGCTTGAATGGGTCACTACTCAAATATAAACAGCACATTGGAAATAGATTTATGCAACACAGTCAGTCTGCCCCAGGGCAGCTGTGGCTACTATCATAGTTTACCACCACCGGTATGACTGTGTGTGAATGAATGGAACCTGGAACCCTGGAAAGAGCTTTGAGTCACAGAGAAATAAAGCGCTTTATAAATCCAATCAATTATTAATTATTAACACATGTGAGCCTCAAAGACTTGTTACATTCTGGAGACTTAAAAATGTAATGTGCTTTATTTATACAGCCCTTTACAACAGTCCTTTCGGTACCAAAGTGCTTTACAAGAGAGAATAAATAAAAACTATTTAAAAAACAAAAATTAAAAATACATCAAAATCAAATAAGATAAAATACAACAAGATAAAATCAAATAAGATAAAATCAAATAGATCAAAATGTCATCATACTACTGTGTATTAAAAGCCATCCTGAACAAATACGTTTTTAGCTTGGATTTAAAGAGGCCCAGGTCAGAGATAAGACGCATATCCGTGGGGAGCTTTAAAAAAAGGACGAATATAGAAAGATAGTGAAGTGTTCTTTATTCTGGATCTTGCGTATCTGTGGTTCGGTTTGTGGACAATGTACAAAACCCAAAAAAATGTAATTAAAAAAGGACGAACATAAGTTGTTCACGTCATCATACACTTTTTCCTCTTTCAGTTCCAGAGAATCGGCCTCATCCTCTTGACCTCTGATCTAAATGATAACTGACCGCTGTGTTTGTAAAGTCTTTGGTATAATGCAAAGTCATTGGTATAATACAGAGTCATTGGTATAATACAGAGTCATTGGTATAATACAGAGTCTTTGGTATAATACAGAGTCATTGGTATAATGCAGAGTCATTGGTATAATACAGAGTCATTGGTATAATACAGAGTCTTTGGTATAATATAGAGTCTTTGGTATAATGCAAAGTCATTGGTATAATACAGAGTCATTGGTATAATACAGAGTCATTGGTATAATGCAAAGTCATTGGTATAATGCAGAGTCATTGGTATAATGCAGAGTCATTGGTATAATACAGAGTCTTTGGTATAATACAGAGTCTTTGGTATAATACAGAGTCATTGGTATAATACAGAGTCTTTGGTATAATACAGAGTCTTTGGTATAATACAGAGTCATTGGTATAATACAGAGTCATTGGTATAATACAGAGTCATTGGTATAATGCAGAGTCATTGGTATAATACAGAGTCTTTGGTATAATGCAGAGTCTTTGGTATAATGCAGAGTCATTGGTATAATACAGAGTCATTGGTATAATACAGAGTCTTTGGTATAATACAGAGTCATTGGTATAATACAGAGTCTTTGGTATAATGCAGAGTCTTTGGTATAATGCAGAGTCATTGGTATAATACAGAGTCATTGGTATAATACAGAGTCTTTGGTATAATGCAGAGTCTTTGGTATAATACAGAGTCATTGGTATAATACAGAGTCTTTGGTATAATACAGAGTCATTGGTATAATACAGAGTCTTTGGTATAATACAGAGTCATTGGTATAATACAGAGTCTTTGGTATAATACAGAGTCATTGGTATAATACAGAGTCTTTGGTATAATACAGAGTCTTTGGTATAATACAGAGTCATTGGTATAATACAGAGTCTTTGGTATAATACAGAGTCATTGGTATAATACAGAGTCATTGGTATAATACAGAGTCTTTGGTATAATGCAGAGTCTTTGGTATAATGCAGAGTCATTGGTATAATACAGAGTCTTTGGTATAATGCAGAGTCTTTGGTATAATGCAGAGTCATTGGTATAATACAGAGTCATTGGTATAATACAGAGTCTTTGGTATAATGCAGAGTCTTTGGTATAATACAGAGTCATTGGTATAATACAGAGTCTTTGGTATAATACAGAGTCATTGGTATAATACAGAGTCTTTGGTATAATACAGAGTCATTGGTATAATACAGAGTCTTTGGTATAATACAGAGTCTTTGGTATAATACAGAGTCATTGGTATAATACAGAGTCATTGGTATAATACAGAGTCTTTGGTATAATACAGAGTCTTTGGTATAATACAGAGTCATTGGTATAATGCAGAGTCATTGGTATAATACAGAGTCATTGGTATAATACAGAGTCTTTGGTATAATACAGAGTCTTTGGTATAATACAGAGTCATTGGTATAATACAGAGTCATTGGTATAATACAGAGTCATTGGTATAATGCAGAGTCTTTGGTATAATACAGAGTCTTTGGTATAAAGCATTATGCCGATGACTGTCCTCAGACGTAGAACATGTACCAACATGTGGGAAGAAGGACTGACCATAGAATTCTACAGAAGTGGTGATGTAACAACCAGGTCTTTATATAAAGGAACATCAGAACTCAGCACATCAGTCGACTTCTGCCTGTCTTCCTGCCTGCCTGTCTGTCTGCCTGTCTGCCTGCCTGTCTGTCATTCACTGTCAGCTTCACGTAAGTATTTCAGAATGTTTTATTATTATTAATTCACATTTATCTCTGGACATTATGTTCTTCTATTTCAGATCTTAATCCATTTCTTTTGTTTTGTTGAAAAGATTAAATGAAAATGCAAATGGTGATATCTGACTGTGATGTAGATCTGCTCTTTATAGAAACTAAACTCTAACAGTTAGAAGATCAAACATTCTTCATTTCACTTTTACTACATATTAGCTCCACAGATTTTACTCAACAGATTTTGGACACAGACTTTTTTTAGATTTATAAAAAACTACTTTGTACAAGTCCTTCAAATGTTAAGAAGAAAATGTCTCATAAATCAGACAGTGAACAACATATGAACTAATCCTTCTGTAATAACCTTCAGAATAGTGCTGAGAATGATTATGGAAAGTTTAGTTGATGTAAGTGCTTTAGAAGTTGAGATTTTTGGTTCAGAGTATTGAAACAAACTAATGTTGAGATAATGTCTGTTAAAGATGGTTGTATAGGAGAAATATACAGACGCAAACAGACAAGGTTTAGTCAAATAAACACCTGAATGTACATGTTGGACCTTTGATTTATACTAGTCTGAAAGAAGACATGTTATGGAAGAGAGAGAGAGAGAGAGAGGGAGAGAGAGAGAGAGAGAGAGAGAGAGTATGAAAGAAGACATGTTATGGAAGATAAATAAACTCAAATCTATCAATTAACCAGTGTTTGAATTTTTTAATTCTTTTTTAAGCCTTCACCTGCTGTGTCTTGCCTAGTCATGCATCTTCCTTCCTTCCTTCCTTTTTTTTTTTTTTTTTTTAAGATATTTTTTTGGCATTTTTATGCTTTATTGATAGTGTAGAGACAGAGGTGAAATGGGGCAGAGAGGGTAGTGACATGCAGAGAACGACCGCGGGCTGGAATCCAACCCGGGTCTGCTGCTGGCCGAGGCCCATGGGGGGGGACGCCCTACCAACTGAGCTAAGGGCCCATGGGGGGGGGGGACGCCCTACCAACTGAGCTAAGGGCGCCCCCGGCATCTTCCTTTGTTGGTTGTGTTTTCTAAAGCTCTTCTTTGTTGTTCACAGGTTCCACAATGGCCGACCACATCACCGACGTCGCTGTGTCTCTGGACGAAGATGAGGAGAAGGATCTCCAAGAGCAGGGTTACACCAAGCTCTACGTTGATCTGAACGAGGGGGCCGGAGGAAAGGACATCTTCCTCTGGTTCAGGAAAGGCGGAAGCTCCAAGCCCATCACTAAACTCCAGCTCACATACAGCGATGCCATGGCCCGAGGCCTGATCAACACAGGCTACGTCAGGATCGATAAAGATCTGAATGCTGGAGCAGGCGGCGATTACGTCTTCCTGTGGTACTTCAGAGGCTCCGGAGAGTATGACACTCCCATCGTGGACATTCAGGTCACAACCAACTCAGACGATGACGCGCAGTACTTTGGTAACGGCTGGCAGAGGCTGGGCTGTGACCTGAACCGTAAGGCGGGAGGGGCCTGGGTCTTTGTGTGGGTCTTCACAGCGCAGCAGACATACATCTGTGATCTCACCGCCACTGACTCCTACAAAACAGATTTCAACAACTTCAAGTCCGGTTACATCCGTGTGGACGAAGATACCAACAGGTAGATGCTTTTGTGTTGTTGATGACTTTTATTTGTATTTATTTTTATTTTTATTTATATATCCTGGCACTTTATTGTTAAGCACTTTGTGTCTCGTCAGGCTTGTGTACATACTGTTGTGTTGTGTTGTCAGACAGATAGACAGACAGACAGGGAGGAGGTGAGACAGAGAGAGAGGGAGGCTTGTGTACATACTGTTCTGTTGTGTTGTCAGACAGATAGACAGACAGACAGGGAGGAGGTGAGACAGAGAGAGAGGGAGGCTTGTGTACATACTGTTGTGTTGTGTTGTCAGACAGATAGACAGACAGACAAGGAGGAGGTGAGGCAGAGAGAGAGGGAGGCTTGTGTACATACTGTTGTGTTGTGTTGTCAGACAGATAGACAGACAGACAGACAGGGAGGAGGTGAGGCAGAGAGAGAGGGAGGCTTGTGTACATACTGTTGTGTTTTGTGTCCATTGTTGTCTTGGTTTGTCGTGTGTTTTTAACCACCACTCCTGTTGTAAACTAATTTGCCCTCGTGGGACATTTAATAAAAACCTTGAACCTTGAACAGAGGAGCAGGAGGAAGGGATATCTTCCTCTGGTACCGACAGACCACCGACCCAAACAAAGCTCTCACCGACCTGAAGGTCTCCATCACTGAGGCAGAGTATGAGGAGAACCAGCAGCAGGGCTACGACTGTGTGGGTCAGAACCTCAACGAGGGAACACGGTCAGACCAAGCAGTGAACCTGTGGTCCAAGAGGCAGGGAACCAACCCCCTCAGGGCCATCCTGCTGCTGCTGCAGAAGAACGCTGTGTCAGCTTATCAGAGTAATGGTGTCGTTGTGATTGAAAAAGATCTCAACGCAGGCAATAAGGGCATCAGTGAGTTTATCTGTTTTAAATAGTACAAGTTTAAGAATCTATCATCCTGGCCGCTCCGGTGGTGTAGTGGATAGAGCGTGTACCATATTGGCTCCGGCTTTCGTTGCAGTGGTCGCGGGTTCAAATCCGACCCGTGGACCTTTACTGCAGGTCATCCCCTCTCTCTCTCTCTCTCTCTCTCTCTCTGTCTCTCTCTCTCTCTCTCTGTCTCTCTCTCTCTCTCTGTCTCTCTCTCTCTGTCTCTCTCTCTCTCTCTGTCTCTCTCTCTCTGTCTCCCCATTTCAACTCTGTACTGTCTAATAAAGCTTGAAAATGACAAAAAAAGAATCGTAAAAAAAAGAATCCTTCACCCTCATTCCAACAAGCCTCATTCTCACAGCATTAGCTTCACCTGGTGAAGTCTCCTAATATAATAGGAGCTGGTCTGTGATAACCAGGTGATACTCAGACTGCAGTACTACTGGTGTGAAATCATGTTGGTGATGGTTTATTGAAGCTCTTTTCTCTTTTTCTTCGATATATAAAACAGTTAGATTTATTCCTTTACAGTTATATTACTGTCCATTCCAGAATGAATCAGCGCTGTTTGGTTCACTGTGTTAATCTGTCAGATTAAAATCAAACCAAAGTCGTATTAATAAGATGTTAAACAGCTAATAACATATTGGAGCTCTGAGTCTTATTCTGCTACTTCCTGCTTTTCAATGAATCAATACAGACATGTGATTGATGCACATGGAGCATGTTGTTCTCTCTGCCAGGTGCTGTGGCCGAGAGCCGTCAATAAAGAAATGAAAAAAGAAATGTCTTCATACGTTACATTATAGAAACTGAGTGTTTCCATGTGTGTTCCTAATGTGTAAAAGCTAAACATAAGCATGAGTCAATCTTCTGCATTCAGAGTGAAAGAAATGTAACTTTAAAAAAAGGACGCCCACTATATATAAAAACGTGTAAGGCCCTTAAAGCTGGGGCTACACACTGCTCCTTTAAAGCTGGGGCTACACACTGCTCCTTTAAATCTGGGGTGGAGGATTTGGGGAGAAAATGGCAGTTGGAATAGAGTTTCAAATCCAAATACCTCAACCGCTCCACTTGTTCTCTTTGGTCCCTCCCCTATGGTCCCTCCCTGACACGCTCTACACCAACAAAGTCGTGCCAAAGTGAATGGACAGTCCCAACAGCCAATAAGAACAGAGAATCGGAGCCTCGCTCTGATTGGTCAAAGTGTACAGCTCATGTTCACTTTCACCAATCAGAAATCACATACCCCAGCTTTAAGTGTGTCTGTTCTGTGCTACTGTAGAAACATGGCGGCGCAACTATTAACTTCAACTCCTCAGGAAGCTTTCTAACTTCAAACCGTGTTCCAGGATCACATTTTCATTTGATGCGAGTTTGTTTGATGATGATGATGAGTTTGTTTGTTCAGTTATTTTAGAAATATACTTTATCAGACTATGGCTTCAGCTAAAAGCAGCTTGTGAATCCGTAACTGATGCATTCACTTGCTGTAGGAAATCCCAGGGCTCAACTAATGGACCCTTTAACCATTAACCCATTTTGATACCGTTTAGGAGAAACACTATTATGAACAGCAGGCAGGCAGGCAGGCAGACAGACAGACAGACAGACAGACAGACAGACAGGCAGGCAGGCAGGCAAACAGACAGACAGTCCCTTCCTTCCTAACATCCTACTTATACTAAAAGCTCTACTAACGTCCTACTCATACTAAAAGCTGTACTAATGTCCTACTCATACTAAAGTTTGTGTAGACGAGAAATGCCCGGTTGAGTACTAACTTCCGAGATAATTTTGTGCATGGATCGATAGGTTACTTTTCCTACTCAGTCGCCCCACGATGCACTGCGTCCTTTCAAATGGCATTTTTTTTTAAATTATTCAGTATAAACGGTCTGATGAACCTCGCATACACAATGGACGGTTAAGTAGACAGTATGTAGTATATACATGTTGAGTATGTAGGAGGGAGGACGTTAGTAGGGCTTTTAGTATGTAGTATATACATGTTGAGTATGTAGGAGGGAGGACGTTAGTAGGGCTTTAGTATGTAGTATATACATGTTGAGTATGCAGGAGGGAGGACGTTAGTAGGGCTTTTAGTATGTAGTATATACATGTTGAGTATGTAGGAGGGAGGGCGTTAGTAGGGCTTTTAGTATGTAGTATATACATGTTGAG
>CM049416.1:25200000-25205000 GCA_026929865.2 Hyperoplus lanceolatus
TACATACATACATACATACATACATACATACATACATACATACATACATACATACATACATACATACATACATACATACATACATACATACATACATACATACATACATACATACATACATACATACATACATACATACATACAGTACATACATACATACATACATACATACATACATACATACATACATACATACATACATACATACATACATACATACATACATACATACATACATACATACATACATACATACATACATACATACATACATACATACATACATACATACATACATACATACATACATACATACATACATACATACATACATACATACATACATACATACATACATACATACATACATACATACATACATACATACATACATACATACATACATACATACATACATACATACATACATACATACATACATACATACATACATACATACATACATACATACATACATACATACATACATACATACATACATACATACATACATACATACATACATACATACATACAGTACATACATACATACATACATACATACATACATACATACATACATACATACATACATACATACATACATACATACATACAGTACATACATACATACATACATACATACATACATACATACATACATACATACATACATACATACATACATACATACATACATACATACATACATACATACATACATACATACATACATACATACATACATACATACATACATACATACATACATACATACATACATACATACATACATACATACATACATACATACATACATACATACATACATACATACATACATACATACATACATACATACATACATACATACATACATACATACATACATACATACATACATACATACATACATACATACATACATACATACATACATACATACATACATACATACATACATACATACATACATACATACATACATACATACATACATACATACATACATACATACAGTACATACATACATACATACATACATACATACAGTACATACATACATACACACATACATACATACATACATACATACATACATACATACATACATACATACATACATACATACATACATACATACATACATACATACATACATACACATACATACATACATACATACATACATACATACATACATACACTACATACATACATACATACATACATACATACATACATACATACATACATACATACATACATACATACATACATACATACATACATACATACATACATACATACATACATACATACATACATACATACATACATACATACATACATACATACATACATACATACATACATACATACATACATACATACATACATACATACATACATACATACATACATACATACATACATACATACATACATACATACATACATACATACATACATACATACATACATACATACATACATACATACATACATACATACATACATACATACATACATACATACATACATACATACATACA
Organism: Hyperoplus lanceolatus; assembly: GCA_026929865.2. Taxonomy (NCBI): domain Eukaryota; kingdom Metazoa; phylum Chordata; class Actinopteri; order Uranoscopiformes; family Ammodytidae; genus Hyperoplus; species Hyperoplus lanceolatus. Next base: position 25,201,557 of record CM049416.1, read on the forward strand.
TACATACATACATACATACATACATACATACATACATACATACATACATACATACATACATACATACATACATACATACATACATACATACATACATACATACATACATACATACATACATACATACATACATACATACATACATACATACATACATACATACAGTACATACATACATACATACATACATACATACATACATACATACATACATACATACATACATACATACATACATACATACATACATACATACATACATACATACATACATACATACATACATACATACATACATACATACATACATACATACATACATACATACATACATACATACATACATACATACATACATACATACATACATACATACATACATACATACATACATACATACATACATACATACATACATACATACATACATACATACATACATACATACATACATACATACATACATACAGACATACATACAGTACATACATACATACATACATACATACATACATACATACATACATACATACATACATACATACATACATACATACATACATACATACATACATACATACATACAGTACATACATACATACATACATACATACATACATACATACATACATACATACATACATACATACATACATACATACAGTACATACATACATACATACATACATACATACATACATACATACATACATACATACATACATACATACATACATACATACATACATACATACATACATACATACATACATACATACATACATACATACATACATACATACATACATACATACAGTACATACATACATACATACATACATACATACAGTACATACATACATACATACATACATACATACATACATACATACATACATACATACATACATACAGTACATACATACATACATACATACATACATACATACATACATACATACATACAGTACATACATACATACATACATACATACATACATACATACATACATACATACATACATACATACATACATACATACATACATACATACAGTACATACAGTACATACATACATACATACATACATACATACATACATACATACATACATACATACATACATACATACATACATACATACATACATACATACATACATACATACATACATACATACATACATACATACATACATACATACATACATACAGTACATACATACATACATACATACATACATACATACATACATACATACATACATACAGTACATACATACATACATACATACATACAGTACAAACAGGAATTTTTCCTTGTAGCATGAAAATAGCTAAGGTTACACCATTACATAAGAACGGAGACGAACACTCATTTACAAATTATAGACCAGTCTCAATTTTGCCACAATTCTCTAAAATTTTGGAAAAACTATTTAGCAATAGATGATTTCATTAATAAACATCAACTTCTTTATAACAGTCAGTTTGGCTTTAGAAAGAATCATTCCACAGCGCTGGCCTTGGCTGAATCGGTAGAAATCATTAGCAGTGCTATAGATCACAAATCGTACTCTATAGGAATTTTTATAGACCTGAAGAAAGCTTTCGACACCATAAATCACGAGATCCTTCTTAATAAGCTGGAGAATTATGGCATTAGAGGTATAGCACGGGACTGGGTCAGAAGTTATTTACAGGACAGGAAACAATATGTGAAATTAGGGGAGATCACATCGACATGCTTGGATATTGTTTGTGGGGTCCCTCAAGGGTCAATTTTAGGGTCGAAATTATTCCTGCTTTACATAAATGATATTTGGAAAGTTTCGAAGGTCTTAAAGTTGATTTTATTTGCTGACGACACAAATATCTTCTATTCGGGGAAAGATCTGAATAATATGGTTGAGACTGTAAACATTGAATTGACTAAGTTACATGAGTGGTTAAACCGAAATAAGTTATCATTAAATTTGGAAAAAACTAAATTTATGTTGTTTGGCAGGAGAGCAGCAGATGTCTCTGTGAAAATCCAGATAAATGGGATAGATATTGAAAGGGTCAAGCAACACAAAGTACTAGGGGTGATAATGGATGACAAGTTAAGTTGGAAACCACAAGTTAGCCATCTTAGGGGCAAAATTGCCAGGAGTATTTCTATACTTTGGAAAGCACAACATTGTTTCAATCAAAAGGCCTTAACTGTATTATATTGGACTTTAGTTTCCCCACATCTGCATTACTGTGTTGAGGTGTGGGGAAACACTTACAAAGGTACATTGCACCCATTGGAGATCCTTCAAAAAAGAGCAATAAGAATAATATATCAAGCAACTTACAGGGCACGCACTAATAACTTCTTTATTGATGGTAGAATTCTCAAATTACGGGACGTAGTAAGTTACCACACCGTTCAAATGATGTACAAGGCTTCAAAAAAAAGCCTTCCTGTCAGTTTACAAGCCATGTTTGAAGAAAGAGGAGTCTCGCATGATTTAAGACGAAAAAGAAGATTTACAGAGAAAAATATACGGACCACACTTAAATCATTTTCGATTTCTGTAAAGGGAATTAAATTATGGAATGAACTTGAGGAAGATATCACAGGGAGCTGCAGTTTGCAAATTTTCCAAAAAATGTATGTCTCTAAAATTATGGAAAATGATAGACTGAAAGCAGAGCACTAAGAAGCTGATAAAAGGTGGATGGCACTATCATAACATTATTGTAAAAGAGAGGTCAGCAGAATGACTTGTTTTGGTTTGAATACTTTTGCAGTTGTGTTTAGACTACCAGATAATGACATTGAAAAGGCCACAATAAAAGGGCAAAACAAACTCGGCATTGTACAGAAAATCAGAACGGAGCAGAACTGATCTTAAAAGCTGAAGCAAGTGGATTAATCATGGAACTGCTAAATTGGTCTCTAAATGCCATTGAATTGTGTGTTTTCTTCCTTTTTATTTTTTTATTTTTTCTTTCTTTATTTTTTACTTTTTTTTTTTACTTTTTATTTTCTTTTCTGTGATCAGTAAATGTGTATCTGATTTTGAATCTGATGAAATTGGGGGCGGGACTCGATAAGCCTTAGGCTTCCTCCGTCACCCTTCGGACAACACTATTTAAGATTTATGATGTGAAAGAGATAATTGTGTATTGTGTGGGATTGTCCGAAAGAAAATAAATAAATAAATAAATAAATAAATAAATACATACATACAGTACATACAGTACATACAGTACATATAGTACATAAATAAACAAACCACCTTTGACCTTTGACCAATGCTGCACACCATGGCGTCATCCTACATGCTCTCAAATTGAAATCTCATGATGATAACTTCACAGCCGGTTATTCAAGGTTCACAGTGAGGTGAATGTTTAAGCATTAAAATGTTATACAATCATAGGTAAAAAAACAAACCTTGAATGAATGAA
>CM049416.1:25215000-25220000 GCA_026929865.2 Hyperoplus lanceolatus
TGAACTTTCTGCTCAAAGGTTCAGATTGTGTTTGAAGGTTTAAAAGACTACAGGAAGATTAAGATATTAAGATTATAAAATATAATATTCTGATAAACTAAGTGATGACTCTTCCCTCAGAATGTGTCCACCACTAATAATAATATCATTAAAGGGACACTGTGTAACATTTTAAGTAATTTATTAGCTAAAATCAATATCCTCATTCATAAATATGTCCTCATTGGTGTAAAATCACCTCTGCCAATAATCTGAATTATCCTCCTGAGCGGAGAATTACAAATATTAATATTACATTTTGTACATTGAGCAGGCAAGTCTTATGGAGGAATCCATGTTTTTGGAATGTCATCAGGTGCATTGTTCAGAATTTAGAATTGTTCTTGTCCTTGAAGGCCACTGTAGCTTCTGTTATTATTCTAAAGGGGTGGGGTTACCCAGGGAGCGTTGCATTCTAGAACTTTGTAGATGATGTCATATTACACACTGTCCCTTTAATGTTTTCCTCTCTGTTCTGTCTGTAAATATCTCTTTGCTTTTTGAGATTAAAGCAGCTTGTGTTCAGACATCTTGTTGGTGGTTTCATTTCTCCTGGTGAAGACAAACGCTGCGTTCTGAATCTCATACTTTCTACTATATAGTTTGGTAGAAAAGATTTAGGATGTCCTGATTCTTGTGGCCAGATTTAGGATGGTTAGAAGTACCCGGATGTCCTACTTCATCCGGCCAAGATTGTTAGTGTTGAAAACTACATCCTATTTGGGCGATTCTGACCCACAATCCAGTGCGCACGTGAAGTGACGTCACATTGACGAAGCCTCCATATGAAAACAAACGGGGATGAGACGGATATAAAAGCAAGAGGCAAGATCAAGGAGCCATGTTATGATGAAATAAGAGAGTAAAGTATGTCCCAATAGTATGCCTACTGCATCCTAACTAGATTTTTTTTATGATCAGATGTAGTATGTAGAATAGAGAGAAGAAAGAGGAGGAGATCCGGAACGCAGGGACAATATGGTACAAGGTCACTGAGACCTCACAATATGGAAGGTCACAGTAACCTTTGACCTTTGACCTCCAGAATCTACTCAGTTCATCTTTGAGAGAGAGAGAGAGAGAGAGAGAGAGAGAGAGAGAGAGAGGAGAGAGAGAGAGAGAGAGAGAGAGAGAGAGAGAGAGAGAGAGAGAGAGAGAGAGAGACACACACATTAGTGCAAAGTCTGAAGAAAATCCCTCAAAGAGTTCTGGTGATATTGTGGATCAAGAATGGACCGGGCAGACAGACAGCACTCTGAATGGCCTTGTTGCCCCTGTAAAGCACTTTGAATGGCCTTGTTGCCCCTGTAAAGCACTTTGAATGGCCTTGTTGCCCCTGTAAAGCACTTTGAATGGCCTTGTTGCCCCTGTAAAGCACTTTGAATGGCCTTGTTGCCCCTGTAAAGCACTCTGAATGGCCTTGTTGCCCCTGTAAAACACTTTGAATGGCCTTGTTGCCCCTGTAAAGCACTTTGAATGGCCTTGTTGCCCCTGTAAAGCACTCTGAATGGCCTTGTTGCCTCTGTAAAGCACTTTGAATGGCCTTGTTGCCCCTGTAAAGCACTCTGAATGGCCTTGTTGCCCCTGTAAAGCACTTTGAATGGCCTTGTTGCCCCTGTAAAGCACTCTGAATGGCCTTGTTGCCCCTGTAAAGCACTCTGAATGGCCTTGTTGCCCCTGTAAAGCACTTTGAATGGCCTTGTTGCCCCTGTAAAGCACTTTGAATGGCCTTGTTGCCCCTGTAAAGCACTTTGAATGGCCTTGTTGCCCCTGTAAAGCACTCTGAATGGCCTTGTTGCCCCTGTAAAGCACTTTGAATGGCCTTGTTGCCCCTGTAAAGCACTTTGAATGGCCTTGTTGCCCCTGTAAAGCACTCTGAATGGCCTTGTTGCCCCTGTAAAGCACTTTGAATGGCCTTGTTGCCCCTGTAAAGCACTCTGAATGGCCTTGTTGCCCCTGTAAAGCACTTTGAATGGCCTTGTTGCCCCTGTAAAGCACTCTGAATGGCCTTGTTGCCCCTGTAAAGCTATTTGAATGGCCTTGTCGCCCCTGTAAAGCACTTTGAATGGCCTTGTTGCCCCTGTAAAGCACTTTGAATGGCCTTGTTGCCCCTGTAAAGCACTTTGAATGGCCTTGTTGCCCTGTAAAGCACTTTGAATGGCCTTGTTGCCCCTGTAAAGCACTTTGAATGGCCTTGTTGCCCTGTAAAGCACTTTGAATGGCCTTGTTGCCCCTGTAAAGCTATTTGAATGGCCTTGTCGCCCCTGTAAAGCACTTTGAATGGCCTTGTTGCCCCTGTAAAGCACTTTGAATGGCCTTGTTGCCCCTGTAAAGCACTTTGAATGGCCTTGTTGCCCTGTAAAGCACTTTGAATGGCCTTGTTGCCCTGTAAAGCACTCTGAATGGCCTTGTTGCCCCTGTAAAGCACTCTGAATGGCCTTGTTGCCCCTGTAAAGCACTCTGAATGGCCTTGTTGCCCCTGTAAAGCACTCTGAATGGCCTTGTTGCCCCTGTAAAGCACTCTGAATGGCCTTGTTGCCCCTGTAAAGCACTCTGAATGGCCTTGTTGCCCCTGTAAAGCACTCTGAATGGCCTTGTTGCCCCTGTAAAGCACTTTGAATGGCCTTGTTGCCCCTGTAAAGCACTTTGAATGGCCTTGTTGCCCCTGTAAAGCACTTTGAATGGCCTTGTGTCTGAATTGTGATTTAGAAATAAACTTGCTTTGATATAAAGTAAGAAGAAATGCCGATGTTTGGATAAAGTATTTTATTCTTTATTGTGTTTAACCCTCCACATGGATTCACTTCTTTATACATTTATTATTATTATTATTATATTATTATTATTATTATTATTATTATTATTATTATTATTATTACTTATTATTATTATTATTATTACTATTACTATTATTATTATTATTATTATTATTATTATTATTATTATTATTATTATTATTATTATTTTATTATTATTACTATTATTATTATTATTATTATTATTACTATTACTATTATTATTATTATTATTATTATTATTATTATTATTATTATTATTAACAAAAACAGTTTGTGAAGCAGGAAAATATTAAGTCTCAACATGGAATCAAAAATATTCAAACCTGCGTTCCAGTCCCCATACTTCCCTACTGTTCAGTATGCCAGAAAAAGATTTAGGATGTCCCAATACATGCAGGTCAATTGTAGTATGCTGAAAATACATAAATGCCCCACTAACTCCAATAGCATTTTGCAGTATTCGTCTTTATTCTTGACATTTCTCGACATAATGAAAAAAAATCTTCCTTATCTGATTTTTTTTTTTCACTCCTGTCTGTGGCCCTAAAACTCTTCTGTACTTTAGTATGTAGTGTAGTAAAAAGACTAAAACTCTTCTGTACTTTAGTATGTAGTGTAGCAGGGCTGATCTGTACTATTCTCCGAGACAGTGAAACGTCGTGAACGTGTTTCTATAATTTATGTAATGTCAAAATATTCACTTCAAAAGAAACAGACAGGGGGCGCCCTTAGCTCAGTTGGTAGGGCGTCCCCCCATGGGCCCTTAGCTCAGTTGGTAGGGCGTCCCCCCCATGGGCCCTTAGCTCAGTTGGTAGGGCGTCCCCCCCTTAGCTCAGTTGGTAGGGCGTCCCCCCCATGGGCCCTTAGCTCAGTTGGTAGGGCGTCCCCCCCCTCCATGGGCCTCGGCCAGCAGCAGACCCGGGTTAGATTCCAGCCCGCGGTCGTTCTCTGCATGTCACTCCCCTCTCTGCCCCATTTCAGCTCTGTCTCTACACTATCAATAAAGCATCAAAATGATGAAAAAAATATCTTAAAAAAAAAAACAAAAAAAACAGACTTCATTTAGTTTCATCAGTAAAGGAACGTTTTGACTAGGAATCATTATTAATCTCACTCACTCACTCACTCACTCACTCACTCACTCACTCACTCACTCACTCACTCACTCACTCACTCACTCATTATCTGGTCGGGTTCCAAAGGGGGGTGGAGCTACACACTGCTGTCTGTTGATTGGTCGACTGAATCATCAGTCCCGTGTGAGAGATAAACCGCCTTGTGTAATCTCAAAATGAAACTCTCTCACACACGCACACGCGCACACGCGCACGCACACACACACACACACACACAGGCTCATTTGTGCAGCCTCATGACAGTCTGCTTCTCCTGCGGGCTGAAGTGCAGGATGGCGAGTATGGCGGTGAGAGCGTGCGTGCGCCCGCGGGGATCCGGTAACGTGAGGAACCGATACATGACGTTCTTCAGGTACTCCAGGTTGTTAGCGTTAGCCCCCTCGCGGCTGCGGTCCCGGGCTAGCTTGTCCAGGCTAGCTCGTAGCGTAGCCGCAGCCTCATCGTGTCGCTGTGAGGCGGAGATCAGCTCGCTCTGCAGCCGGTGGACGTCTGACTCCAACTGGTGCTTCTGTCTGCGCAGTGAGACAGCTTCCACCTCCTGTTGACAAGGGGTTAGACGGGTTACTGTCTGTCTGTCTGTCTCTCTGTCTGTCTGTCTGTCTGTCTGTCTGTCTGACTCCAACTGGTGCTTCTGTCTGCGCAGAGAGACAGCTTCCACCTCCTGTTGATACAAAAGGTTAGACGGGTTACTGTCTGTCTGTCTCTCTGTCTCTCTGCCTGTCTGTCTCTCTGCCTGTCTGACTCCAACTGGTGCTTCTGTCTGCGCAGAGAGACAGCTTCCACCTCCTGTTGACACAAGGGGTTAGACGGGTTACTGTCTGTCTGTCTGTCTGACTGTGTGTGTATCTGTCTGTCTGTCTGTCTGTCTGTCTGTCTGTCTGTTAGCTTACCTTCCTAGCCAGCTGTTCTGTCCTGTGTGTGTGTGTGTGTGTGTCAGAGTGTTAGCATTGTTAGCTTACCTTCCTAGCCAGCTGTTCTGTCCTGTGTGTGTGTGTGTGTGTGTCAGAGTGTAAGCATTGTTAGCTTA
>CM049416.1:25222500-25225000 GCA_026929865.2 Hyperoplus lanceolatus
CAGTAGTGTATGTGTGTGTGTGAGGGTGTCAGGGTGTGAGGGTGTACAGTGTATAGTTGGTGTGAGGGAGTGTATGGTCTACCTCTGGATGTTCCTTCAGTAAGGGCTCCTGTCTGTCTCTGTTAGGGTTTACTCTCCAGCAGGTTCTGGATGTTCTGGTCGAGGTTCAGCACACACTGAGACACAAACATAACGTTTAAGTTTGTATTAGTAGCTGTTCCAGGCTTGTGTAACACTAACCCTGTCTGTCTGTCTGTCTGTCTGTCTGTCTGTAAACAGTGTCTGGGTTAGGGGGTTAGGGGTACAGTAGTATAGTAGGGTTAGGGTTCAGGGGTTAGGGGTACAGTATTATAGTTGGGTTAGGGAGTTATGGTCTAACCTGTATGTTCTGCTCCGGGTTCCTCTGAGCTGGTTAGGGGGTTAGGGGTCAGTAGTAAACAGTATTGTAAGGGTTAGGGGCTAGGGGATAGGATAGTAAGGGTTAGGGGTTTAGGGGTAAGGAGTTAGTACCTGTATGTTCTGCTCCGGGTTCCTCTGAGCTGCGATCATCAGCAGCTTCTTGACTTTCTCCATCTTCTCCTTCAGAGCGCTGACGTCCAGCGTGGACTCATCTGGTTCAGAGGGGCTGAGAGAGAGACGGGTTAGTGTCTGTCTGTCTGTCTGTCTGTCTGTCTGTCTGTCTGTCTGTCTGTCTTACCCCCTGTGCCCCATGGCCAGACTCTTGTTCTCTTGGTCCAGCATAAGGCATCTGTCTCTCAGCCTCTCTCTGGCGTGTGTCTCCCTCAGCCTGGTCCTCTCACACACTCCCAGCTGCTCACTGAGCTCTGAGACTCGCTGCTCCAGCTCAGACACACGCTGCTCTGCTGCCACGGTGCGCTGTAAGGCCCGCTGCTCTGACTCTAGTGCCTGGGGGGGGACAGACAGACAGGCAGACAGACAGACAGACAGACAGACAGACAGACAGACAGACAGACAGACAGACAGACAGACAGACAGACAGACAGACAGACAGACAGACAGACAGACAGATAGATATCTAAGCAATATCAAATGAGAGGGAGCATGTTGTCACTCTATATCAGCGCTGCTGTGATTCGGTCGTAGGTACGAGGCCGCAGGCCGAGTGCCGAAGATAAACCCCCTCCTCCACCTCTCTCAGCTCCTGTCTGTCTGTCTGTCTGTCTCTACCCCTCTCTGTCTGTCTGTCTGTCTCTCCCCCTCTCTGTCTGTCCCTCCCCCTCTCCGTCTGTCTGTCTGTCTGTCCCCCTCTCTGTCTGTCCCCCTCTCCGTCTGTCTGTCTGTCTCTCCCCCTCTCTGTCTGTCTGTCTGTCTGTCTCTACCCCTCTCTGTCTCTCTGTCTGTCTGTCTGTCTCTCCCCCTCTCTGTCTGTCTGTCTGTCTGTCTGTCCGTCTGTCTGTCTGTCCCCCTCTCTGTCTGTCTGTCTGTCTGTCTGTCTCTCCCCCTCTCTGTCTGTTTCTCTCTCTTACCTTGCTGGTCTGGTTGGTGACTTGGTCCTCCACCCTCTCCTTCACCTCTCTCAGCTCCCGTTGAAGAGGCTCTATTCTGGGGTCGGGAGCGCTGTGTTGGGCCTCTAACTCCTGGAGCTTCTGCCTCAAAGCGTCTCTCTCCAACTTCACCTGAGAAAGCAGGGCCAAGGACTCTGCCCCTCTGTCCACCGCCTGGAAGGAGGACAGACAGACAGGCAGACAGACAGGCAGACAGGCAGAAAGAGGCACAGACAGAGAGACAGACAGACAGAGAGACAGGCAGAGACACAGACAGGAAGACAGACAGACAGGAAGAGACACAGGCAGACAGACAGACAGACAGACAGACACACACACACACACACACACACACACACACACACACACACACACACACACACACACACACACACACACAATTTTTAAAAATCCCACCTTTTACATGAATACATTTGTTTCACCACCCCTACTGTATTGTGCCTTTTAAGTCAGCCATATTACAGACAGACAGACAGACATACAGACAGACAGACAGACAGACAGACAGACAGACAGACAGACAGACAGACAGACAGACAGACAGGAGGCAGACAGACAGACTCCTACCTGTGTTGTCATCGTTAGCGTAGCATTAGCGTCCTGCAGCCGAAGCTCGGCGTCTTGTCGTTGGTCTCGTTCATGTTGGACGATCCTTCAAACGAGACAAAACTTTATTAACATTATGTTCAAAACACAACAACTTCTCACATGATATTTCCATCGCAATCAACACACACACACTCACACACACACTCTCTCTCACACACACTCTCTCTCACACACACACTCTCTCTCACACACACACACACACACACACACACACTCACTCACTCACTCACTCACGCACAGACACACACTCACTCACTCACTCACTCACTCTCCCTCTCACACAGACACACACTCTCCCTCTCAAACACACACACACACTCTCTCCCTCTCACACACACACACACACACACACACACACACACACA
>CM049416.1:25230000-25240000 GCA_026929865.2 Hyperoplus lanceolatus
TATACCGATATGTTGTAAATATGATATAAAGATTTCTAAATTATTTTTTTAGAGTTTTAAGAATAATAATTTTGCACACACACACACACACACACACACACACACACACACACACACACACACACACACACACACACACACACACACACACACACACACACACACACACACAGAGAGAACAGTAGCCTTGTGTAAACAGAATATAATACATATTCAACACATATCCATTGTATTAGACCAAACAGTGACGTAAACATCCCGTTCTCACCTGGTCGCGCGCCTCACCAGCGTCACGTGATCTTTAAGACTTAAACCCGGAAAAGAAGATTTTAGGAAAAAAGTCTGAAAACGAAAATAAACTGAAAACAACTTCGAGTTTAATCCGTCGGACAGCGAACCGCCGCCATGTTGGAGTAACCCGGAAGCGGAGGAGGATGAGGAGGCGGGAATATAATGCTGCGTTCATGGCGGTCAGGAAAAGATAAAGTCACTCGATAAAAGAGGTTTGTTTTGGTGTTTTAAAATGGAATTAATGTTCATTAACTAGTCTGTGGTCCACATCTTGTGAAGTTAATGGTTATATTCGGTTTATAGATGATAATAGATGAAGTTTAAAGTCCGAAACACTGCGGGAAATCAGATAAATACAAACCTTTTTTAAAGTCTGTAGAAATGAACTAAAGACAATATTAAACAGTTGTTCCTTTCAAACTTTGACATTGAATCGATCAGATTAATTTAATTATTTCTTAAACAGGATCACAAATGACCTTTAAACTGTTTAATGAATGAAGATTTTCATTTTTCTCACATCTCCGACTTTTCAGTTAAAACCCAAACGCAACACGTGACGTCCCGACCAGTGGCGTCATACCTTCCGCGTTGTCTTGACCCCAGACGTGGCAGCTTCGCCCATAGACCGTAGTGTACATATAGCGCTAAACCTTCAGCGATAAACAGGATACAAAACACGTTAGTAACCGGCTCCCGTGCCTCCCCGAGCTGTTTACCGGTAAAACCCGCCGGTTGACGAGTTTCCCGCGGTTCTGACCCGGCAGCTACGTGACGCAATAACGGCCGAGACGTGACGCGATAATGGGTTTGACGATATCTTCGCTTTTCTCCAAATTCTTCGGGAAGAAGCAAATGAGGATATTGATGGGTGAGACAGACAGACAGACAGACAGACAGACAGGCAGACACAGACACACAGACAGACAGGCAGGCAGACACACAGACAGGCAGATAGAGACACAGACAGACAGACAGGCAGGCAGATAGAGACACAGACAGACAGTCATTCAGACAGACAGACAGACAGACAGACAGACAGGCAGGCAGACACACAGACAGACAGACACAGACACACAGACAGGCAGGCAGATAGAGACACACAGACAGACAGTCATTCAGACAGACAGACAGGCAGGCAGAGAGACAGACAGACACACAGATGAGAGATGGGTGAGGCAGGCGCTTACTCTTTGACGCTAAACCAACTAGCCGCACAGCTAAGTGAACTAACTCAGAAGTGTAGATGATGTGTGTCTGACGGACGGACGTGACAGCAGCTGGTGTGTGTGTGTCTGTCTGTCTGTCTGTCTGTCTGACGGACGGACGGACGGACCGGTGTTGCACCGAAAGCTGTGACCTGTCAGAATATGTGACCCTAGAGGGCGCTGTTCTTATTTCTTAACTGATTTCAATAGACTGTAGGCATATAACAACCCAGTCTCACAGTGAAATGTTTTAATACTTATGTTGGTCCACAGCTGAAAACATAGTTTCACAAAAGCAGCCCTGCAATTGAGAGAAATTGGAAAAGATATAGCCTACACATTTCACTGTGATGGGTAGGCTAACTAGGTTGGTTATTCACATTTAAAAAACACCTAAAACAATCTGACCATTTCAGTGCCAATTTTGAGAAACTCATACGATTTGCGCAATGGACCAACGTTTTTACATAATATTTCACCATGAGACTGGGTTAATCAATAAGAACAGCGCCCTCTAGGGTCACACATTCTGACAGGTCACAGCTTTCGGTGCAACACCGGCTCCTGACAGACTGGTTACAATCTACTCCAGGCTTCCCACAGACAGTGTTAACATTCTAGTTTATCTTCACACCGCGGTGCTTTCACAGCTACCTGTCTGTCCTAGCCTAGGCTCTGTAAACCGGCATGTTGCTATAGCTACGGTGGCCCCTTTGTTTACATATCAGTTTACAGAGCCTAGGCTGTGTATTAACACTGGATTTCAGCTCACACACAGTACAGACAGGTAGTGGATCATGAGGAGATATTCACTCAGCACAGACAGGTAGTGGATCATGAGGAGACAGACACACAGTACAGACAGGTAGTGGATCATGAGGAGATATTCACTCAGTACAGACAGGTAGTGGATCAGGAGGAGACAGACACACAGTACAGACAGGTAGTGGATCATGAGGAGATATTCACACAGTACAGACAGGTAGTGGATCATGAGGAGATATTCACTCAGTACAGACAGGTAGCGGATCATGAGGAGATATTCACTCAGTACAGACAGGTAGTGGATCATGAGGAGACAGACAGGTAGCAGACAGACAGGTAGTGGATCATGAGGAGATATTCACTGATTTGGACAAGAAGTTATTTTGACAGCAAGCGTTCTCCAGAATCACTGACTGCACCTTTACCTCTGACTGTAATAACAGGTTTACTTCTTAAAAGTGTCTCAGAGGAACTTTCAGTGTGTGTTACTTCTAGCGCCCCCCTCTGGACTAAAGCGGTAGTGTTTTTACCACGCCAGCTGTTGTTCCTGGGTGAGCGTATACGCATGACAAAGGCATTAAGAAAAACTATATAAAAATAGCATTCTTTGCACTGATGGTCTGGTTTGCTGTTACATGTAATTTATGATCATCAGAGGAACAATGAGACTGTTTCAGAAATATTTAAAAGTTCCTAGAGACTTTAACTCCATGACAGACAGGCAGACAGACAGACAGACAGACAGACAGACAGGCAGGCAGACAGACAGACAGACTTTAACTCCATGACAGACAGACAGACAGACAGGCAGGCAGACAGACAGACAGACAGACTTTAACTCCATGTTTCTCTGGTTCCAGTTGGTCTGGACGCAGCAGGTAAAACAACAATCCTCTACAAGCTGAAACTGGGAGAGATAGTCACCACCATCCCTACTATCGGTAAAGTGTGTGTGTGTGTGTGTGTGTGTGTGTGTGTGTGTGTGTGTGTGTGTGTGTGTGTGTGTGTGTGTGTGTGTGTGTGTGTGTGTGTGTGTGTGTGTGTGTGTGTGTGTGTGTGTGTGTGTGTGTGTGTGTGTGTGTGTGTGTGTTGTGGAGAGACATTAAAGGGTCACTGTGTAACTCTGTGTGTGTCAGGGAAGTGAAACATTTTCTAAGGTTTATTCTCATAACTGAATAAAACAAACTTTCCTCCCAGGAAAATGTGATCCCTGGAACACTGTTTGAAGTTAGAAAGCTTCCTGAAAAGTTACTGTTTCACTGTTGTTGTTTACAGCAGCAGGGCCCACAGTTTGGTTTACAAACATATTCTAGTCTTTTCAGGAAGCTTTCTAACTTCAAACAGTGTTCCAGGGATCACATTTTCCTGTGAGGAAAGTTTGTTTATTCAGTTATGAGAATAAACCTTAGAAAATGTTTCACTTCTCTGACACACACAGAGTTACACACTGCAGCTTTAACCCTTCTAACATCTCTGTGTTCTGATCTTCTATTAAAGCCTCTGTAATAAAGTTCTAACATGTGTTGTCTGCCTGTCTGCCTGCCTGTCTGTCTGCCTGTCTGTCTGTCTGTCTGTCTGTCTGTCTGTCTGTCTGCCTGTCTGTCTGTCTGTCTGTCTGTCTGTCTGTCTGTCTGTCTGTCTGTCTGTCTGTCTGTCTAAGTCTGCCTGTCTCTGCGTCTATATGCTGTCTGCCTGACTGTCTGACTGTCTGCCTGTCTGTCTGACTGTCTGTGTCTGTCTGTCTGTCTGTCTGTCTGTCTGTCTGTCTGTCTGTCTGTCTGTCTGCTTCCAGCGTCAGTCTGCCTGTCTGCCTGCCTGTCTGTCTGCCTGTCTGTCTGTCTGTCTGTCTGTCTGTCTGTCTGTCTGTCTGTCTGTCTGTCTGTCTGTTCCAGGTTTTAACGTGGAGACGGTTGAATATAAGAACATCTGTTTCACTGTGTGGGACGTCGGCGGTCAAGACAAGATCCGACCGCTATGGAGACACTACTTCCAGAACACACAGGTACTCACTCACTCACTCACTCACTCACTCACCCACTCACTCACTCACTCACTCACTCACTCACTCACTCACTCACTCACCCACTCCTCACCCACTCACTCACTCACCCACCCACCCACCCACCAACCCACTCACTCACCCACCCACCCACCCACCCACCCACTCACTCACTCACTCACCCACCCACCCACCCACCCACCCACCCACCCCACCCACTCACTCACTCACTCACTCACACACTCACTCACTCACTCACTCACTCACTCACTCACCCACCCACCCACTCACTCACTCACTCACTCACTCACCCACTCACTCACTCACTCACTCACTCACTCACTCACTCACTCACTCACTCACTCACTGTAGCAGCTAAACAGAGGCTGAGTTCCAAATCTCCTCTTTCTTTCTCCTCTCCTCCATACTACATCTGATCATAAACAGTATCTAGTTAGGATGCAGTATGCTACAACTGGGACATACTTTAACTTATTTATTTCATCCTAACATGGCTCCTTGATCTTGCCTCTTGCTTATATATCCGTCTCATCGCTGGTTGTTTTCACTGGGAGGCTCAGTCCATGTGATGTAACTCCTGCTGCAGTGCATTGTGGGTCAGAACCTCCATAAAGCTGCTGGTTTCAACACTAAAAATCACCACCGGATGTAGTAGGACATCTGGTCTGTCTGTCTGTCTGTCTGTCTGTCCGGATGTAGTAGGACATCTGGTCTGTCTGTCTGTCTGTCTGTCTGTCTGTCTGTCTGTCTGTCTGTCTGTCCGGATGTAGTAGGACATCTGGTCTGTCTGTCTGTCTGTCTGTCTGTCTGTCTGTCCTGATGTAGTAGGACATCTGGTCTGTCTGTCTGTCTGTCTGTCTGTCCGGATGTAGTAGGACATCTGGTCTGTCTGTCTGTCTGTCTGTCTGTCTGTCCGGATGTAGTAGGACATCTGGTCTGTCTGTCTGTCTGTCTGTCTGTCTGTCTGTCTGTCCTGATGTAGTAGGACATCTGGTCTGTCTGTCTGTCTGTCTGTCTGTCCGGATGTAGTAGGACATCTGGTCTGTCTGTCTGTCTGTCTGTCTGTCCGGATGTAGTAGGACATCTGGTCTGTCTGTCTGTCTGTCTGTCTGTCTGTCCTGATGTAGTAGGACATCTGGTCTGTCTGTCTGTCTGTCTGTCTGTCTGTCCGGATGTAGTAGGACATCTGGTCTGTCTGTCTGTCTGTCTGTCTGTCTGTCCTGATGTAGTAGGACATCTGGTCTGTCTGTCTGTCTGTCTGTCTGTCCGGATGTAGTAGGACATCTGGTCTGTCTGTCTGTCTGTCTGTCTGTCCGGATGTAGTAGGACATCTGGTCTGTCTGTCTGTCTGTCTGTCTGTCCGGATGTAGTAGGACATCTGGTCCGTCTGTCTGTCTGTCTGTCTGTCCGGATGTAGTAGGACATCTGGTCTGTCTGTCTGTCTGTCTGTCTGTCTGTCCGGATGTAGTAGGACATCTGGTCTGCTGCTGTCTGTCTGTCTGTCGTGTGTGGACATCTGGTCTGTCTGTCTGTCTGTCTGTCTGTCCGGATGTAGTAGGACATCTGGTCTGTCTGTCTGTCTGTCTGTCTGTCTGTCTGTCTGTCCGGATGTAGTAGGACATCTGGTCTGCCTGTCTGTCTGTCTGTCTGTCTGTCTGTCTGTCTGTCCGGATGTAGTAGGACATCTGGGTATTTTTCATCTATGTTAGCAGGGTTTAAACTCAGATTGTACTAACACAATTCTCTGACTTTTGGTCTGTGTGTGTCTGTGTGTGTCTGTCTGCCTGTCTGCCTGCCTGCCTGTCTGTCTGTCTGTCTGTCTGTCTGCCTGTCTGCCTGTCTGCCTGTCTGTCTGTCTGCCTGTCTGCCTGTCTGTCTGTCTGCAGGGCCTTATATTCGTGGTGGACAGTAACGACAGAGAGAGAGTGTCAGAATCAGCCGAGGAACTTTCTAAGATGGTGAGTCACGAGAACACGAGGATTCTAACCAATCACATGACGAGCTGGGCCGTCACATGACCCTGTGATGTCACCATATCTCTCTGGCTCACACATGGATAACAATGACACGAGTCACTATGTCGAAAGTGTTTTTGCCTTAGAACTTCAATGTATATGTTGTTTTAAAGCTGCTCCGAGGAACTTTCAGTGTGTGTTCATTCTAGCGCCCCCTTTGGACTAAAGCGGTAGTGTGTTCTACCACGCCAGCTGTTGTTCCTGGGTGAGCGTATACCCATGACAAAGGCATTAAGAAAAACTATATAAAAATAGCATTCTTTGCACTGATGGTCTTGAATGTTTCTCTCTCTCTACTAACCTAATATCTCTCTCTCTCTCTCTCTCTAACCTAATGTCTCTCTCTCTCTCCCTCTCTCTGTACTAACCTAATGTCTCTCTCTCTCTCTCTTTACTAACCAAATGTCTCTCCCTCTCTCTGTACTAACCTAATGTGTGTCTCTCTCTCTCTCTCTCTCTCTCTCTCTCTCTCTCTCTCTCTACTAACCTAATGTCTCTCTCTCTCTCTCTTTACTAACCAAATGTCTCTCTCTCTCTCTGTCTACTAACCTAATGTCTCTCTCTCTCTGTACTAACCTAATGTCTCTCTCTCTCTCGCTCTCTCTCTCTCTCTCTGTACTAACCTAATGTCTCTCTCTCTCTTGCTCTCTCTCTCTCTGTACTAACCTAATGTCTCTCTCTCTCTCTCTCTGTACTAACCTAATGTCTCTCTCTCTCTCTCTCTTGTACTAACCTAATGTCTCTCTCTCTCTGTACTAACCTAATGTCTCTCTCTCTCTCGCTCTCTCTCTCTCTCTGTACTAACCTAATGTCTCTCGCCCTCCACAGATTCAGGAGGATGAGTTGAAGGATGCAGTGATCCTGGTCTTTGCTAACAAACAGGATTTACCGAACGCGATGGCCGTGAGCGAGCTAACAGACAAGCTAGGCCTGCACAGCCTACGTAGCCGGACCGTAAGTCTGTGTGTGTGTGTGTGTGTGTGACTGTAACATCAATTATATTATTACATCTCTCTATATCATAAATATCAAAGTGTTTCTCTCTCTCTGTAATACTAAGGCCTCGTTTCCACCGAGCGGGTCGGGTCAGAGCGGGACAGAGCGGGACAGCTCACTTTTAAGAATCTCTGTGGTGTTCCCACCGCCAACCCTACCCTTACTGGTAGGGAGGGGTTTATGACCCTACCCTTACTGGTAGGGTGGGGTTTATGACCCGACCCTTACTGGTAGGGAGGGGTTTATGACCCTACCCTTACTGGTAGGGTGGGGTTTATGACCCGACCCTTACTGGTAGGGAGGGGTTTATGACCCTACCCTTACTGGTAGGGTGGGGTTTATGACCCGACCCTTACTGGTAGGGAGGGGTTTATGACCCTACCCTTACTGGTAGGGCGGGGTTTATGACCCTACCCTTACTGGTAGGGAGGGGTTTATGACCCTACCCTTACTGGTAGGGAGGGGTTTATGACCCTACCCTTACTGGTAGGGTGGGGTTTATGACCCCACCCTTACTGGTAGGGAGGGGTTTATGACCCTACCCTTACTGGTAGGGTGGGGTTTATGACCTTACCCTTACTGGTAGGGAGGGGTTTATGACCCTACCTTTACTGGTAGGGCGGGGTTTATGACCTTACCCTTACTGGTAGGGAGGGGTTTATGACCCTACCCTTACTGGTAGGGAGGGGTTTATGACCCTACCTTTACTGGTAGGGCGGGGTTTATGACCCTACCCTTACTGGTAGGACGGGGTTTATGACCCTACCCTTACTGGTAGGGTGGGGTTTAGGCTGGACTGCGATAGCCGCCGCCAGAATGTGGGTCAAACTATCGGGCTGTGGAACAACTGTGGTCAAGCCAGCGGTCTCTTGTTTTTGCTTAGTCAAACCAGCAACCAGCCACTTCTTTATTTATTCCCCCGTGTTGTTGAGAGCACAGAGACGGCTCGGTGCAACTGATGGAGACAGTGAGCGAACAGCGCTGGCTGCGGCAGCTACGTGACATCGTAGCAGTGGGACACAGTGTAGCCAACTGATTCATCTAATGACGAGGAAAAACACCACACAATAAACAGTGCTGCGCTCACATTTTCGCCAAAACACACTGACTCTCTTCACTCTAGCCGAGATGACTATTATGGCGGAAATGATTCTTTCGACCAATCAAATGACGGCAGTGTGTAGCTCCGCCTTTTCGGCACCCTTTCAGGCGGCTGGTACCCCTACGGAGGAGTACTGAGATTAGGAGCGGCTCAGAGCGGTTAGGAGCGCTTAAACCGTACCCTACCCAACTTTTGGCAAATGAAAAGCCAAACTACCCGGACCGAACCGCTCCAACCCGACCCGCTCTACTCGGTGGAAACTCTCTTAGTGGCTGTAATGTAATGTTAATGTCTCTCTCTCTCTCTCTCTGTCTGTGTCATGTTAACCTAATGTCTCTCTCTCTCTCTCTCTGTAATACTAACCCTATGTCTCTCTCCCCCCCAGTGGCATGCCCACGCGGCCTGTGCGACGCAGGGCACCGGTCTGTACGAGGGTTTGGATTGGCTGAGCAGCGAACTGTCAAAGCGCTGACACGTCACCTGACCAGGAAGTCACTGTGTTTTTTAACTTATAAATGTTTGAAGGAGGAAGTGATGTCATGGACTCTGAGCTGAACTACATTTCCCACAATCCTGTTCTTCTGTTTTTTATTTTATTTTATTTTATTTTATTTTATTTTATTTTATTATCAGCATGTTTTAATCATTTGTATTAAAGGTGCAGTCAGTCATTCTGGAGAACGCTTGTTGTCAAAATCAGTGAATATCTCCTCATGATCCACTACCTGTCTGTACTGAGTGAATATCTCCTCATGATCCACTACCTGTCTGTACTGAGTGAATATCTCCTCATGATCCACTACCTGTCTGTACTGAGTGAATATCTCCTCATGATCCACTACCTGTCTGTACTGAGTGAATATCTCCTCATGATCCACTACCTGTCTGTACTGAGTGCGCACTGGACAAAATAATCCAGTGTTAATACACAGCCTAGGCTCTGTGAACTGGTATGTAAACAAAGGGGGCGCATCGTAGCTAGTGACATGCCAGTTTACAGAGCCTAGGCCGTGTATTAACACTGGATTATTAACAGCACACAGACAGGTAGTGGATCATGAGGAGATATTCACTGATTTTGACATAATCCCTGCGTTCCAAATGTCTTTCTTTTTACTACACTACATACTAAAGTACAGAAGAGTTTTAGTCTTTTTACTACACTACATACTAAAGTACAGAAGAGTTTTAGTCTTTTTACTACACTACATACTAAAGTACAGAAGAGTTTTAGTCTTTTTACTACACTACATACTAAAGTACAGAAGAGTTTTAGGGCCAAAGACAGGAGAGAATTTTTAATTTTTTCATTATGTCGAGAAATGTCAAGAATAAAGACGAATACTGCAAAATGCTATTGGAGTTAGTGGGGCATTAATGTATTTTCAGCATACTACAATTGATGTGCATGTATTGGGACATCCTAAATCTTTTTCTGGCATACTAAATAGTAGGGAAGTATGGGGATTGGAACGCAGGGAAAGTGATTTTGAGAACAAGCGCTCTCCAGAATCACTGACTGCACCTTTAACTCCAGACCGGGGGGCGGGGCTTAGAGCAGGTGGCCTGTGATGTCATCATTCCTCGACAATGTGAAGAATCA
>CM049416.1:25250000-25260000 GCA_026929865.2 Hyperoplus lanceolatus
TATCTATCTATCTATCTATTCATCTATCTATCTATCTATCTATTCATCTATCTATCTATCTATCTATCTATCTATCTATCTATCTATCTATCTATCTATCTATCTATCTATCTATCTATCTATCTATCTATCTATCTATCTATCTATCTATCTATCTATCTATCTATCTATCTATCTATCTATCTATCTATCTATCTATCTATCTATCTATCTATCTATCTATCTATCTATCTATCTATCTATCTATCTATCTATCTATCTATCTATCTATCTATCTATCTATCTATCTATCTATCTATCTATCTATCTATCTATCTATCTATCTATCTATCTATCATTCATTTGTAACTTTAAGTTTTGAGTTCCAACTAAGAATTCCAGAAAGTTAAAGTTTAAAGACCTACTTCACCGGTGGGAATATGAAGTTCATTATAACACATAATAAATGTATTAAAGCTCTACTTCACCAGTGTAAATATGAAGGTGTGTTGAACTCTGAGATCCTATGTAGTATAAATGTGCAAACATTTTAGAAATCGGTTCATCCTAGCCTGAGAAAGGGCAGAACGAGTGTTTTATGTTCTCACTGTTTTAGGATTAACAGGACAGCTGGGCCAAGTATTCCTTTAATTTGTGTTTCAGAGCCAAAGACGTCGATAATTCACACAACTTCACCAGGTCAGTTAAACATACATCTCTGTCCTTCAGTCTTCGTCTCTAAAGGCTTTTAATGACAGCATGTTTATAATATGTTAGTAATGTGCTTTTCCTCGCTGCAGATGTTGGTATCTACTCGGGGAAAAATGCTCTTGAAATTGTGGCAATTTTTGGTAATCAAACATTTTGAATTTTTTATGGATTTTATACTTTTCTCTTTTCCAGAAACGAGACAGGAGACGGAGACGCGTTGATGGCCGGGGGGGTTAACTCGTACGTAGAAACGTTTAGTCTGCGATTATGACGAAGTTTTAAAATCAAATCATCCCTGTGTTCCAAATCACATGCTCTTTCTTTTTCCTACACTACATACTTAAGTACAGAAGAGTTTTAGTCTTTTTACTACACTACATACTAAAGTACAGAAGAGTTTTAGTCTTTTTCCTACACTACATACTAAAGTATAGAAGAGTTTTAGTCTTTTTACTACACTACATACTAAAGCACAGAAGAGTTTTAGTCTTTTTACTACACTACATACTAAAGTACAGAAGAGTTTTAGTCTTTTTCCTACACTACATACTAAAGTACAGAAGAGTTTTAGTCTTTTTACTACACTACATACTAAAGTACAGAAGAGTTTTAGTCTTTTTCCTACACTACATACTAAAGTACAGAAGAGTTTTAGTCTTTTTCCTACACATACTAAAGTACAGAAGAGTTTTAGTCTTTTTACTACACTACATACTAAAGTACAGAAGAGTTTTAGTCTTTTTACTACACTACATACTAAAGTACAGAAGAGTTTTAGGGCCACAGACAGGAGAGAAAAAAAAATCAGATAAGGAAGATTTTTTTTCCATTATGTCGAGAAATGTTGTTTTAAGCGTCTGGCTTTTCCTGTTTTTCTGCTACAAAGGTCAGTGTGTGTGTGTGTGTGTGTGTGTGTGTGTGTGTGTGTGTGTGTGTGTGTGTGTGGCATACTAAATAGTAGGGAAGTATGGGGATTGGAACGCAGGGCTTGTTTTTATGTGACTGTTAAATATCTCATTGTCTCATCAGAAAATGACTTAAAACAATTATAAGAATTTGCCTTTAGTTTATATTGTTAATGGAGGTCCTTAAAAAACCTGTAAAGTAGAGTACGCAGACACACACACACACACACACGCACACGCACACGCACACACACTCGCACGCGCACACGCACACACACACGCACACGCACACGCACACACACACACACACACACACACACACACACGCCATGTTGGTTGTTTATTTTATTTTGTCTTTT
This sequence comes from Hyperoplus lanceolatus, assembly GCA_026929865.2. Taxonomy (NCBI): domain Eukaryota; kingdom Metazoa; phylum Chordata; class Actinopteri; order Uranoscopiformes; family Ammodytidae; genus Hyperoplus; species Hyperoplus lanceolatus. Next base: position 25,251,955 of record CM049416.1, read on the forward strand.
GTTTTTGTGCGATTGTTCTCTCTAAAGTAGTAGAGAGAGAGAGAGAGAGAGAGAGAGAGAGAGAGAGAGAGAGAGAGAGGGGGAGAGAGAGAGAGAGAGTGAGAGAGGGGAGAGTGGCCTAAGTTGTGCAACTTTTCACTCAAAGTGACTTTAAAGTAAGGCCTTGACAGTAAAGTCTCCGATCAAATGTGTACATATATTTATTTATTTATTTTTCTTTTTTTTTTCTTTCGGACAATTTCACACAATACACAATTATCTCTTTCACATCATAAATCTTAATTAGTGTTGTCCGAAGGGTGACGGAGGAAGCCTAAGGCTTATCGAGTCCCGCCCCCACTTTCATCAGATTCAAAATCAGATACACATTTATTGATCACAGAAAAGAAAAGAAAACAGAAAAAAAAAGTAAAAAAAAAATAAATAAATAAAAAAAAAAAAAAAAAAAAAAGGAAAATACACAAGGATTAAGTATATATTTTTTATTTTTTATTTTTTTTTGTCTGTTAAGCTGCAGTCCAATACCCAGTCAATTTTCATTCTCCTTATTCATTGACGTTGCACAACTGACATGCTATCCAATTTTCTCGATGAATTTTAATTAGTCATTGTTATCCTCTCCTTCCACTGCAGCCATTTTTTCGATGTCTCCTTTGATATTAGCGATGTCTCCTTTCATGTCATCGATTCCAGCGACTTTTCCTTTGATAGCTGTGATGTCTCCTTTGATAGATGCAATACTGGATACAATTTTTGCTATCCCCTCCCGAACAGCTGGTCCATCCATATCTCTCAGTGCTGTAAATCTTCCGTCCCTCCCCTCCGCTTGTGCAACAATCAGTTTCTTCAGTTTGAGATATTGGACATACAGAGCAAATCCCAAAGCAAGCATCCCCACCGTCATGCCAGCGAAGATGTATACATCTTCAACATCCTCAATGTCCATTGCAGCCAGGCAAACCATTTTCCATTCAAATATATATTATATATATATTTCAGGGTGTTGTGCATCCCCGGCAACAATAACTTTGGATCTGAAATCAACTGTTGAAGAAATGTAGCTTTCGGAAAAAAAGTTGTCTTGTTGCACAACTTGCCCCCGGTGTGGTGTAAATTGTGCGGTTGGAGAGAATACCATGGGGTGAATTGTGCCATTGCTATATATCTCATAAACTGTAACGCAAGACACATCCATAAGACAATCACTTATTTAAGGTTTATTCAAAGTAAATAAAGTAAATATAAAGACAAAGATTGAAGGACAATTTTCTTAAACAAGGCCTAGCAGATCTAATGGTTTTACCTGCAAAGCTCACAATGGCAAAGTCACCATCATCATCTTTCTGGCCATCTGAACTCTCATCAGTGGTGTCGTTAAGTGGAATGGAGATGTCAGTCTCTTCTGAGCTACTGTAGACAATCACTTTCTTTTGGTGACCAGCATATACAGCCATGCCACTGGCACAACTCTCAGAAATGTACTTTGCACTAGCTGCTCTGCCCTTGTAGAACCAACTGCCACCTGACAAATGTGATTCCCTCTCCATTTCTGCCTTTAAATCAAGGCTCAAAACCCATATGTACACCCTGGTGTTTCCTCCCCATTAACTATCTTACCTCTGCACTACTATCTGTGTTTATGTGGATGTATGGGCTTTACGTCTTTTATTTTGGTTATTGTTATTTTACCTTCATTGTTTACCTACTGAATGCACTATGTTCAGCACTTTGGACAGTGCAAACTGTCATAAATCTGCTTTTATAAATACATTTTACTTACTTACTTACTTTCTTATAACTCACCCAGGCCCTTTGGCACAAATCACCCCAATCCCAGAAATTTGGATAATAAGCATGATGCAGCAATTTAGGGCTGACATCGTGCTAACTATATAGACTCAAAGTGTAGCATACCAAAGCACTAAAACATGTGTCAAATGTTTTCAAACTTGTCTATAATTGTTCAGACACAATAATCAAAAAACCTTGATCATGGAAATTTTACTTTGAAAAAAACCACAGTTTTTTGAGCTTAAATGTGCTTATATCTTATGCCATGTGTCTCCCTTCTTTACAGGATGAGTCAAATGGATGGCTCTTCTTAAATATGTGGTCACATTTCCAATTTCTTCTATGGTTTTCTAGAAACAAGGGGTGGCACAACTTCCCCACCGGCACAACTTAGGCCGCTCTCCCCTATTTAAAAAACGAAATTATAACATTTAAAAAAATCTGACAATTATTTTTGTTCTTTCTGCAGATCTGATCCAAACGTCCCGATGGAGGAGTCCACATGGTGAGGACATTCACATGAAACACAGAGTCAACATCTGTTTAATATTAACAACATGATAGTGTCCAAAGGTTTTACTGGACAGATTTAGGATACATCCTTTTTTCATTTTATGTATCTAAAAATACTATGTACAGGTCTTTAAAACATGCATTTTCATCATGTTTTTTAAGAAGAAAATGTCTCATAAATCAGACAGTGAACAACATATGAACAAATCCTTCTGTAATAACCTTCAGAATAGTGCTGAGAATGATCATGGAAAGTTTAGTTGATGTAAGTGCTTTAGAAGTTGAGATCTTTGGTCCAGTGTTAATAAACAGCCTAGGCTCTGAAAACAGTCAAATTGCCACGATGGGACCCTTTGTTAACAAACCAGTTTACAGAGCCTAGGCTGTGTATTAACACTGGATTTTCACACACAGAACAGACAGGTAGTGGATCATGAGGAGATATTCACTCAGTACAGACAGGTAGTGGATCATGAGGAGATATTCACTCAGTACAGACAGGTAGTGGATCATGAGGAGATATTCACTCAGTACAGACAGGTAGTGGATCATGAGGAGATATTCACTGATTTTGACAAAAAGTGATTTTTAACAACAAGCGTTCTCCAGAATCACTGACTGCACCTTTAAGTTATTTGAATGTATTAAACCTCGAACTAAAGACACTCTTCTCAAAGTCAAAACGTTTTTATATGATTTGGTGTTTGTTCCTTCTCAGGAATGGGACAGGGAACCAGCCTCAGCTCGATGGACGAAGCAGAGAGTGAGTAAAATCTTTAAAACTGAGATCAGGATTTGCCTCGTGTGAATGTCGATAGTTAGCCTGCTGCTATCGGTGTATGAATGTGTGTGTGAATGGTAACGTGGGAAAGGAAAACAGGTCTCCCTTGATAAAGAGTCTTCGGTCTCAATGGGATTTACCTGTAGAAATAAAGGTTAGAAAAAAAAAAAGGATTTGATATAACATTGTCTTCTTTCATTCCAGGTTTTTATTTCCTCTGGACAAACAGACAAACTAATTATAATATATGGCGTCTTGTGCACACACACACACACACACACACACACACACACACACACACACACACACACACACACACACACACACACACACACACACACACACACACACACACACACACACACACACACACACACACACAGACACAGACACAGACACACACACACACACACACACACACACACACACACACACACACACACACACACACACAGACATACAGACACACACACACACACACACACACACACACACACACACACACACACACACACACACACACACACACACACACAGACACACACACACACACACACACACACACACACACACACACACACACACACACACACACACACACACACACACAGACATACAGACACACACACACACACACACACACACACACACACACACACACACACACACACACACACACACACAGACATACAGACACACACACACACACACACAGACATACAGACACACACACACTCACACAGACACAGACACACACACACACACACACACACACACACACACACACACACACACACACACACACACACACACACAGACATACAGACACACACACACACACACACACACACACACACACACACACACACACACACACACACACACACACACACAGTCTTGGAACATTTCTATTTGATGTTTTATCTTCAGCCCGTCAGCCCTTTCCACTAGAATCATTTCGGATTTTCTCTTCTTTAGGCTCCTGAGGACTTCATATTACATTGTTTAAACTAAAGGTAAATGTTGAACAGAAAATAAAAAGTCAACGAGGTGTCATGTAGGTCCCTTCAGTGCTGTTATATAGTCCAGGAAAGGCTGACATATCTGTTTAAACTTCTCTGAGGTGTCATGTAGGTCCCTTCAGTACTGTTATATAGTCCAGGAAAGGCTGACATATCTGTTTAAACTTCTCTGAGGTGTCATGTAGGTCCCTTCAGTGCTGTTATATAGTCCAGGAAAGGCTGACATATCTGGTTAAACTTCTCTGAGGTGTCATGTAGGTCCCTTCAGTGCTGTTATATAGTCCAGGAAAGGCTGACATATCTGTTTAAACTTCTCTGAGGTGTCATGTAGGTCCCTTCAGTACTGTTGTATAGTCCAGGAAAGGCTGACATATCTGGTTAAACTTCTCTGAGGTGTCATGTAGGTCCCTTCAGTACTGTTATATAGTCCAGGAAAGGCTGACATATCTGGTTAAACTTCTCTGCTTTCCCAGAGATCTCGTAACAGATTTTCTCCATATATAAAGTGTAATTCTTTAAAACTACAGTTCCAGTTTTGAAATCAAACTTCTCTGTTTGTTTTGCAGGTTAGTGTTCCCATAGGAGCCAGTGTAAGAGAACATATTAGATAGTACCGTTACCTGTCCAGGTGTCTGTCTGTCTGTGCAGGTATAAACAGAGGTTGCGTTCCGAATCTCATACTTTCTACTATATAGTATGTAGAAAAAAGATTTAGGATGTCCCGATTCTTGTGGCCAGATTTAGGATGGTTAGAAGTACCCGGATGTCCTACTTCATGCGGCCAAGATTGTCAGTGTTGAAAAGTGCATCCTATTTGGGCGATTCTGACCCACAATCCAGTGCGCACGTGAAGTGACGTAACATCGACGAAGCCTCCATATGAAAACAAACGGGGATGAGACGGATATAAAAGCAAGAGGCAAGATCAAGGAGCCATGTTATGATGAAATAAGAGAGTAAAGTATGTCCCAATAGTATGCCTACTGCATCCTAACTAGATTATTTTTATGGTTGGATGTAGTATGTAGAATAGAGAGAAGAAAGAGGAGGAGATTCGGAACGCAACCAGGGTTTCCCTTTCTGTGTTTCAGGGCCCATCCTCCAGAGTATATATGACCTTTGACCTCTGAGCTCTAATCTGATTGGCTGTGGGAAACAGCATGTCACCATTATTAATCTGAAATAGGCACACATACTGTACATACATTAGCTCATGGCCATGCATCCTGCCGTCTCTCTTTCACTCGCTTCCTAAACAAATGCACGCGCCGCCGCCACGCGCTAGGGTTAGGGTTAAATCTTTAGGACAGCTGGTGTGGTGAAGACAGGGGGCGCTAGAATGAACTATACCAAGTTAAATTGCATTTAAAGATGTTACGAGGAACTTTTAAATATTTCTGAAACAGTCTCATTGTTCCTCTGAGCAAACCAGACCATCAGCGCAAAGAATTCTATTTTTATATAGTTTTTCTTAATGACTTTGTCATGGGTATACGCTCACCCAGGAACAACAGCTGGCGTGGTACCACCTTTTTCCAAAGGGGGCGCTAGAATTAACACAAACTAAAAGTTAACTGTTCTATATATATGTGTATCTCTGCCCTCAGATGGACTGTTACCTCATGCTTCCTCCCGACCTGTGGGCTGCATCACCTGGCCGACAGTCTGCAGGGCGGGGGGGACGAGATCGCCGGGGGGGCCGCCAGTGACCACCTCGGGTTTGGCAAGAAGTGATGTCACCACGTGATCAACACTAGCTTTTTGTTATCGGCTGTTTGTGGGTGAAATGCATCATGGGAGTTGAAGTTTATCTCTTTAGAAAAAAATCTGTTGTAGTTCAATAAAGAAATACAATCAAACCGACTATTGTCATGAATCCATTAAAGTGTCTCAGAGGAACTTTCTGTGTGTGTTCATTCTAGCGCCCCCCTTTGGACTAAAGCGGTAGTGTTTTTACCACGCCAGCTGTTGTTCCTGGGTGAGCGTATACCCCATGACAAAGGCATTAAGAAAAACTATATAGAAATAGCATTCTTTGGCACTGATGGTCTGGTTTGCTGTTACATGTAATTTATGATCATCAGAGGAACAATGAGACTGTTTCAGAAATATTTAAAAGTTCCTCGTAGAGACTTTAACATGTGAAACTTGAAACCTAAGGAGGTCATACAGAGGGCAGGTGATATACAAATGTCACTTTTATCACATAGTATTAACACTATCATTTAGTTATATACAGATTCCTCCAATATCTAAGCTGTGTGTGTGTGTGCGTGTGCGTGATTGTGTGTGTGTGTGTGTGTGTGTGTGTGTGTAATCGCCCCTATAATGGGATTTATAAAGTTAATTTAATTTAATTTAATGTTTGTGTGTCACCAGGTCGGACCAAATGCTGAACAGAACTTCAGAATCTACAAACAGGTCAGAAAATAAAACACACACACAGACACACACACACACACACACACACACACACACACACACACAACACACACACACACACACACACACACACACACACTGAACAGATCTTTGAAACAGTCTTTTAACATTTTATAAGTCAAAAAATACTATGTACAGGTCTTAAAAATGCATTTTCATCATGTTTTTAAGAAGAAAATGTCTCATAAATCAGACAGTGAACAACATATGAACAAATCCTTCTGTAATAACCTTCAGAATAGTGCTGAGAATGATCATGGAAAGTTTAGTTGATGTAAGTGTTTTAGAAGTTGTAGATTTTTGGATAATATTTACGTGAATTTGATGTTTCATCTTCAGGAATGGGACAGGAAACTCCTCGGAGCCCGTCAGCACTTTCCAGTACGTAGAATCATTCAGGATTATTGATCATTTCTGATTACTTCAAATGAAATGTTCCAGTTTTGAAATCAAACTTTTCTGTTTGTTCTGCAGGTTAGTGTTCCCCCAGGAGCCAGTGTAAGAGTTTAAACATATTAGATAGTACCGTTACCTGTCCAGGTGTCTGTCTGTCTGTGCAGGTATAAACAGGGTCTCCCTTTCTGTGTTTCAGGGACCATCCTTTGACGTACGTATGACCTTTGACCTTTAACCTCCAAGCTCTAATCTGATTGGCTGTGGGAAACAGTGACCTCATGTTTCCTGTGTTTTCATTATTATCATGAATCACATATTTCCATCTTCAGTCTGTGGTAGAGCGGGTCGCCCAATGATCGAAGGGTTGGCGGTTCGATCCCCGCCCTGCTACTGTCATGGTTGTTGTGTCCTTGGGCAAGACACTTCACCCACCTTGCCTGGTGTGAATGTGTATGACTGCTGTATGTTTGAGGTGGTGGTCTGAGGGGCCGTAGGCTCTGAATGGCAGCCATGCTTCCGTCAGTCTGCCCCAGGGCAGCTGTGGCTACTATGGTAGTTTACCACCACCGGTATGACTGTGTGTGAATGAATGGAACCTGGAACCCTGTAAAGAGCTTTGAGTGACTAGAAAAGAGCTAAATAAATCCAATCCATTATTATTATTATTTAAAGTAGCTCCGAGGACCTTTTAAATATTTCCAAAACAGTCTGATGATCATAAATTACATGTAACAGCAAACCAGACCATCAGTGCAAAGAATGCTGTTTTCATATAGTTTTTCTTAATGCCTTTGTCATGGGTATACGCTCACCCAGGAACAACAGCTGGCGTGGTAAAAACACTACCGCTTCTGTCCAAAGGGGGGCGCTAGAATTGACACAGACTGAAAGTTAACTGTCCCATGTATACTGTATGTGTATTTCTGCTCTCAGGATGACGCCCGCGTTTGCATGCCCTCTGATGACCTGTGGGACAGCCAACCTGGCCGACAGGCTGCAGGGCGGGGGGGACGAGATCGCCGGGGGGGCCGCCAGGGACCACCTCGGGTTTGGCAAGAAGTGATGTCATCATGGGAGTTGAAGTTTATCTCTTAAGAAACA
>CM049416.1:25265000-25267500 GCA_026929865.2 Hyperoplus lanceolatus
AATAGAGTGCGAGCCGCCCTCTGTGGGCAGACTGTTTCCTCTGACAGCTGCTGTCCGTCCGCGGCATAACCCGCCTACCGAGTAACGAGCTGTAGACAGTAGTTACCATGTCCACGCTAATGACCAAAGGTAGACAGTAGTAACCATGTCCACGCTAATGACCCAAACACATGTGAAAGGTAGACAGTAGTAACCATGTCCACGCTAATGACCCAAACACATGTGAAAGGTAGACAGTAGTAACCATGTCCACGCTAATGACCCAAACACATGTGAAAGGTAGACAGTAGTAACCATGTCCACGCTAATGACCCAAACACATGTGAAAGGTAGACAGTAGTAACCATGTCCACGCTAATGACCCAAACACATGTGAAAGGTAGACAGTAGTAACCATGTCCACGCTAATGACCCAAACACATGTGAAAGGTAGACAGTAGTAACCATGTCCACGCTAATGACCCAAACACATGTGAAAGGTAGACAGTAGTAACCATGTCCACGCTAATGACCCAAACACATGTGAAAGGTAGACAGTAGTAACCATGTCCACGCTAATGACCCAAACACATGTGAAAGGTAGACAGTAGTAACCATGTCCACGCTAATGACCCAAACACATGTGAAAGGTAGACAGTAGTAACCATGTCCACGCTAATGACCCAAACACATGTGAAAGGTAGACAGTAGTAACCATGTCCACGCTAATGACCCAAACACATGTGAAAGGTAGACAGTAGTAACCATGTCCACGCTAATGACCCAAACACATGTGAAAGGTAGACAGTAGTAACCATGTCCACGCTAATGACCCAAACACATGTGAAAGGTAGACAGTAGTAACCATGTCCACGCTAATGACCCAAACACATGTGAAAGGTAGACAGTAGTAACCATGTCCACGCTAATGACCCAAACACATGTGAAAGGTAGACAGTAGTAACCATGTCCACGCTAATGACCCAAACACATGTGAAAGGTAGACAGTAGTAACCATGTCCACGCTAATGACCCAAACACATGTGAAAGGTAGACAGTAGTAACCATGTCCACGCTAATGACCCAAACACATAGACAGTAGTAACCATGTCCACGCTAATGACCAAAGGTAGACAGTAGTAACCATGTCCACGCTAATGACCCAAACACATAGACAGTAGTAACCATGTCCACGCTAATGACCCAAACACATGTGAAAGGTAGACAGTAGTAACCATGTCCACGCTAATGACCAAAGGTAGACAGTAGTAACCATGTCCACGCTAATGACCCAAACACATGTGAAAGGTAGACAGTAGTAACCATGTCCACGCTAATGACCCAAACACATGTGAAAGGTAGACAGTAGTAACCATGTCCACGCTAATGACCCAAACACATGTGAAAGGTAGACAGTAGTAACCATGTCCACGCTAATGACCCAAACACATGTGAAAGGTAGACAGTAGTAACCATGTCCACGCTAATGACCCAAACACATGTGAAAGGTAGACAGTAGTAACCATGTCCACGCTAATGACCCAAACACATGTGAAAGGTAGACAGTAGTAACCATGTCCACGCTAATGACCCAAACACATGTGAAAGGTAGACAGTAGTAACCATGTCCACGCTAATGACCCAAACACATGTGAAAGGTAGACAGTAGTAACCATGTCCACGCTAATGACCCAAACACATGTGAAAGGTAGACAGTAGTAACCATGTCCACGCTAATGACCCAAACACATGTGAAAGGTAGACAGTAGTAACCATGTCCACGCTAATGACCCAAACACATGTGAAAGGTAGACAGTAGTAACCATGTCCACGCTAATGACCCAAACACATGTGAAAGGTAGACAGTAGTAACCATGTCCACGCTAATGACCCAAACACATAGACAGTAGTAACCATGTCCACGCTAATGACCCAAAGACATAGACAGTAGTAACCATGTCCACGCTAATGACCCAAACACATAGACAGTAGTAACCATGTCCACGCTAATGACCCAAACACATAGACAGTAGTAACCATGTCCACGCTAATGACCCAAACACATAGACAGTAGTAACCATGTCCACGCTAATGACCAAAGGTAGACATGTAACCATGTAACCAGTAGACATAAACCATGTCCACGCTAATGACCCAAACACATGTGAAAGGTAGACAGTAGTAACCATGTCCACGCTAATGACCAAAGGTAGACAGTAGTAACCATGTCCACGCTAATGACCCAAACACATGTGAAAGGTAGACAGTAGTAACCATGTCCACGCTAATGACCCAAACACATGTGAAAGGTAGACAGTAGTAACCATGTCCACGCTAATGACCCAAACACATGTGAAAGGTAGACAGTAGTAACCATGTCCACGCTAATGACCCAAACACATGTGAAAGGTAGACAGTAGTAACCATGTCCACGCTAATGACCCAAACACATGTGAAAGGTAGACAGTAGTAACCATGTCCACGCTAATGACCCAAACACATGTGAAAGGTAGACAGTAGT
>CM049416.1:25275000-25280000 GCA_026929865.2 Hyperoplus lanceolatus
TGGAATCGAACCCGGGTCCGCTGCTGGCCGAGGCCCATGGGGGGGGACGCCCTACCAACTGAACTAAGGGCGCCCCCACAATTTAAAAAAAAAACATACATTAAAACATATCTAACTGTCTGTCTGTCTGTGTATCTGTCTGTCTGTCTGTCTGTCTGTCTGTGTGTTTGTCGGTGTATCTGTCTGTCTGTCTGTCTGTGTGTCTGTCTGTCTGTCTGTGTGTCTGTCTGTCTGTCTGTCTGTCTGTCTGTCTGTCTGTGTGTTTGTCGGTGTATCTGTCTGTCTGTCTGTCTGTCTGTGTGTCTGTCTGTCTGTCTGTCTGTCTGTCTGTCTTTCTCTGACCCCTGCAGTGAGGCCCAGGAAACCCCGTTGTCCATGTTGATGCTACAGATCCATCATGGACAGTGTAACTCCTGGAAGCTTGAATCCAGGTGAGACACACTCACACACACACACACACACGCACGCACGCACACACGCACACACACACACACACACACACACACACACACACACACACACACACACACACACACACACACACACACACACACACACACACACACACACACACACACACACACACACACACACACACACACACACACACACACACACACACACACACACACACACACACACACACACACACTCACTCACTCACTCACACACACTCACACTCACTCACTCACTCACTCACTCACTCACTCACTCACTCACTCACTCACACACTCACTCACACACTCACTCACTCACTCACACACTCACTCACTCACTCACTCACTCACTCACTCACTCACTCACTCACTCACTCACTCACTGTCTCTCTCTCTGTGTCTGTCTCTCTGCCTGTCTCTCTCTCTCTCTCTGTCTGTCTATCTGCCTGTCTCTCTCTCTCTGTCTGTCTCTCTGCCTGTCTCTCTCTCATGTGTCTCCCAGTATAACTACCTGTCTCTCTCTCTGCCTGTCTCTCTCTCTACCTGTCTCTCTCTCTGCCTGTCTCTCTCTCTACCTGTCTCTCTCTCTACCTGTCTCTCTCTCTGCCTGTCTCTCTCTCTACCTGTCTCTCTCTCTGCCTGTCTCTCTCTCGCAGGTGTCTCCCAGTATAACTACCTGTCTCTCTCTCTGCCTGTCTCTCTCTCAGAGTATAACTACGCTGCCCTGGCATTAGGGGTGCCTCTCATCCTACTCATATTCCTGGGTAACGTGTGTGTGTGTCTGAGCGTGTTGACGGAGCGATCGCTTCAAACAGCCACAAACTACTTCATCATCTCCCTGTCTACTGCTGATCTACTGCTGGCTGTGCTGGTGCTGCCTCTCTATGTCTACTCTGAGGTAACTGCCTGTCTCTCTGTCTGCCTGTCTGTCTCTCTCTCTCTCTGCCTGTCTGTCTGTCTGTCTGTCTGTCTGTCTCTCTGCCTGTCTCTCTGCCTGTCTCTCGGTCTGCCTGTCTGTCTCTACCTGTCTCTCTCTCTGCCTGTCTGTCTCTCTTTACCTGTCTCTCTCTCTGCCTGTCTCTCTCTCGCCTGTCTGTCTCTCTCTACCTGTCTCTCTCTCTGCCTGTCTCTCTCTGCCTGTCTCTCTCTGCCTGTCTGTCTCTCTCTCTGCCTGTCTGTCTGTCTCTCTCTCTCTGCCTGTCTGTCTGTCTGTCTCTCTCTCTGCCTGTCTCTCTGTCTGCCTGTCTCTGTCTGCCTGTCTCTCTGTCTGCCTGTCTCTCTCTCTGCCTGTCTGTCTTTATGCCTGTCTCTCTCTCTGCCTGTCTGTCTCTCTGTCTGTCTGTCTGTCTCCCTCTGCCTGTCTTGTCTGTCTGTCTCTCTCTCTGTCTCTCTCTCTCTGCCTGTCGCCCTATCTGTCTCTCTGTCTGTCTCTCTGCCTGTCTCTCTCTCTGTCTCTCTACCTGTCTCTCTCTCTGCCTGTCTCTCTGCCTGTCTCTCTCTCTGTCTCTCTGCCTGTCTCTCTCTCTCTGCCTGTCTGTCTCTCTCTCTGCCTCTCTATGTCTACTCTGAGGTAACTGCCTGTCTCTCTCTCTCTGCCTATCTGTCTCTCTGCCTGTCTGTCTCTCTGCCTGTCTCTCTCTCTCTGCCTCTCTGTGTCTACTCTGAGGTAACTGTGTGTGTGTGTGTGTGTCTCTCTCCTCTGTGTGTGTGTGTGTGTGTCTCTCTCTCTCCTCTGTGTGTGTGTGTGTGTGTGTGTGTGTGTGTGTGTCTCTCTCCTCTGTGTGTGTGTGTGTGTGTGTGTGTGTGTGTAGTTCCTCGGGGGAATCTGGACTTTCAGCTTCTTCCTGTGCGACGCTCTGATGACGATGGACGTGATGCTCTGCACGGCGTCAATACTGAACCTGTGTGCTATCAGTGTAGACAGGTAAGACAGACAGGCAGACAGACAGACAGGCAGACAGACAGACAGACAGAAAGACAATTCAGACAAAACAATTCTAAATTTTAAACAATGCACCTGATGACATTCCAACTATGACACTTTCAAGATGGCGGCACTAGGCCTTGGTCCAAGATATGCAGAAATATGGACATATATGAGACCCTTTCTAAGGGAAAAAAAAATTATTTTTATAGAATTTTTTCAGCTATTATGCACTGAATTAAATGTACTTATGGATATCATAATTACTTTCTACAAAATCTGCTAGGAAATAAAACCCAAAATTCTACACACTGCAGCTTTAAAGGTATGCAAATTAAATTAAGTTAGATTTAACTAATTTGCATAATGTTCAAACTCCAGGCAGAAAACACAGAGAAGATCTAATGTGTATTAATAGGCTTATAGTCACGATGTAGCACCTCCATAGTGAGATACAGAAAGGTGTCTGTAGAAAAAACTGATTGTGTGTGTGCGTGTTGGTGTGTGCGTGTTTGCGTGCGTGTGCGTGTGTGTGTGTGCGTGTGCGTGTGCGTGTTGGTGTGTGCGTGTGTGTGTGTGTGTGCGTGTATGTGTGTGTGTGCGTGTGTGTGTGTGTGTGCGTGTGTGTGACAGCGAATGTCAGTTTTCAAATGGCTGAGGAAATGTAATGAACTCGCTCTGACTCACACTGTGTCAGAGAGTGTAGTGTAACAGACAGTGTTACACACACACACACACACACACACACACACACACACACACACACACATACGCACACACACATGCACGCACGCACGCACACACACACACACACATGCACGTACACACGCAAACACACACACACACACACATGCACGTACACACGCAAACACACACACACACACACACACACATGCACGTACACACGCAAACACAGAAACACACACGCACACTTTTGAAAAGTTTTGGTGCCCATTTAACCCATTGATGACTATGGCTGTTAAAGGAATTATTTCATTAAACAACCCAAGTGTTTTCAGTAAAGACAATCTGAGTCAGGGCTTCTTGAAAGCAGGTGAAGCTTTTACTTGGGGCTCAATCAACATACGTCAGTGTGGCACAGATGACTGAGACAAGGAACTGAACAATGTGCAGGATTATATGCAGTGAAGAAGGTGTGTGCGAAAACACACCAGGTCTGTGTGTCCAGCCCCTTGAGTTACTTGCAGAGATGAGTTTTAATTTGCGCAGAGGTTCTTATCTGAGAACGGAATGTGGGAGTCTCTCTACTCCTTTCTGCAAGGACATTCACAGTACCTCTCTTGTGAGGTCAGACAAAGTTCATAGCAAGACAGTATGTAATGTGTTACCTTCATCAACATGTCATAATATATATAATGAAACAAAGTTTAGTTGACTATGGCAATCGAGGATGCATGTCCTTAATGCCTGAGGGTTTTCTGAAAAAATAGTATGAATTGTCAAGTCTACCAAAACCTTAACATCTAAGCCTGTGTAGCACATAGAAACATGAAATAAAATACATTTAAAAGTTAAGGTTCACAGGTTTTATTTAAACATGCTCCCTTAGCGCTTACAAACCAACATATTTTTCTAAAAATCGTCAAAATTAGATGGGGGAGAAAAAAAAAGAATAAATAATATAAAATATTTAAAAATAATGTGCTAAACGAGGTTATAATCCTGCTTCCTTTTAGCATGGATAGTAGTGACTGAGTGTGCAGTGGAGGGATAAAGATAGACAGATATAGGAAGGAGGAGATAGCTTTATTTTATTATTTAGTTCAGTTATCACTGGCACCATAAATCCGACTTCCCAGTACAACTGGAACGCAGACTGACTCCTGCTGTCGGGAGCCAATCAGCTGGTCCAAACGGCTGTATACCACGGAGATGAAAACAAAACTGAAACTTAACTATCGCCTGGCTGGGCTGAATTTGAGTTGGAGCAGCAAAATATATATATAGCCTAAATTCATAAATATTGTTAATAAATAGATGCAATGTGTTGTGTGATTTTCGTCAGTAGCCTATAGTAGACCTTGATTCTGCGCTCCGAACGCCACTAACTGTTCTGTAATACACTATCGCCGACACAGCTGGCGTATTTTTTTTATTATTATTTATTTATTCATTTTTTGATTGGCGTGATTTTCGGCAAACCACACATTTTTTGGGTGGTCACGTGGTCTTAAAAAATCAACAAAACCCACCTGATGTGTATCTGAACCAATGACGGTGCATTCTGCACACGCCATGAAAATGAGATAAAGTAACAATGCTGCGTGACAGGCAGGAGATACGCAGCAGCCGTCATCAATGGGTTAAGTATGTAGCCGAAGTATACAAGTATAGAAGTATGCATGTGTGCCAGTATGTGATTATTTAATTATTCAAGTATTCGAGTATTTGAGTATTTAAGTATGCAAGTATTTAAGTATGCAGGTATTTCAGTATTTAAGTATGGACGTATTCTAGTATTTAAGTATGGAGGTATTTACCCTGCATGTCTCTGTGTATGTGTCTGTGTCTCTGTCTGTCTGTCTGTCTGTCTGTCTGTCTGTCTGTCTGTCTGTCTGTCTGTCTGTCTCTCTCTGTCTGTCTGTCTGTCTGTCTCTCTCTCTCTGTCTGTCTGTCTG
>CM049416.1:25285000-25295000 GCA_026929865.2 Hyperoplus lanceolatus
ATTGGCTGAGTCCAGTGAATGTGTCAAACAAGCCCTATTCACATGGACTGAAAGAAGTCACCAGCTGGAGTCAATCATAATCACTCGCAAGAAGTTAGGAGGCCATGCCAAAAAGCAAACTGGATTGAAACAACTTTTTCTACATCACCAAATTGGTAATTCAAGGTGCTGTATGTATGTTTTTGACCCAGAAGATTTTGAAACATCTTCAAAAGACCCAAAATAAATACATTCGTAAAAGGACCATTTTTCATGAATGTTTTCTGTGACAAAGAAATATGTGCTCCTTATCATTCCATCACAGAAACATAAGAGTTGTAGAGTTTATTGAAAACCCTATATTATCATGGCATACATGATCTTCACTAGTGTAAGTAAACCTTTGACCACAACTGTAGCTAGATAGATAGATAGATAGATAGATAGATAGATAGATAGATAGATAGATAGATAGATAGATAGATAGATAGATAGATAGATAGATAGATAGATAGATAGATAGATAGATAGATAGATAGATAGATAGATGGATGGATGGAGGGATAGACAGACAGACAGACAGACAGACAGACAGACAGACAGACAGAGTATACCCTAGCTGCTCCTCTCCTGGACTTTGGAGTGTTTTTTCTGCCTCTTCTCGGACATAAGGATTCAACTAAACCAACAGACGTCTTCAAACGGGAATTTAGATTTTGTCTGAAGTGGATACGGGACAGCTGTGGTGAAGTGTGTAGGGCGGTCGTCCACTGGGTTACAGTCTGTCTGTCTGTCTGTCTGTCTGTCTGTCTGTCTGTCTGTCTGTCTGTCTGTCTGTCTGTCTGTCTGGGGCGGCTGTGGTGAGGTGTGTAGGACGGTCATCCACTGGGTTACAGTCTGTCTGTCTGTCTGTCTGTCTGTCTGGGGTGGCTGTGGTGAGGTGTGTAGGGCGGTCGTCCACTGGGTTACAGTCTGTTGCTGTCTGTCTGTCTGTCTGTCTGGGGTGGCTGTGGTGAGGTGTGTAGGGCGGTCGTCCACTGGGTTACAGGGTCGCTGGTTCGATCCCCCGTCTCCCCGCCACATGTCCAAGTGTCCCTGGGCAAAGAGACACTGAACCCTAAATGTCTCCTGATAGTTAGCTTGCACCCTGCGTGGTACCGTGCTATCGGTGTGTGAATGTGTGCATAGGCGTAGATTTAGGGGGGGACGCAGGGGATGTGTCCCCCCCCCCCCCAATAATTAGAAGAGATACATTTGTCCCCCTCCAAAAGTAAGGAAGACAACCCTATTCTCCCCAAAATACTGATTTTTACAGGAAGCCAGTCCATTTTGGGCTATTTACATTGAATTCATTTTCTGTAGGATCAGGGTTGAGCTAGGGTTGCTATCTCCCACATGGGGCGGCAGTGGTGAAGTGGGTAGGGAGTTCGCCTCTGGTGTGCAGGGTCGGAGGTTTGATCCCCCGTCTCCCCGCCACATGTCGAAGTATCCCTGGGACACTGAACCCCGAATTGCTCCCGATAGTTAGCTTAGTTAGCTTAGCACCCTGGTGCTAAGCCTACCCTGCGTGGTAGCTGCTGCTATCGGTGTATGAATGTGTGTGTGACTGGGTGAATGTGTACAAAAAACAATGTAAAGCGCTTTGAGTCTGTGACAAACGGAGATATAGCGCTATACAAGTCTATTTACATGGAAAGTCTGACGCTCATGAAACTTACTCCACTTATTAACATCAGTCATGCAATTATACCCACCAAAGGATTTGATTCTCGGAGGAAGAGAAATCAATTTTGAGACGGAGTGCTTTTCACAGCAAGCCAGTCCATTATTGGGCTGTTTGCATTGAATTCCATTCATTTTCAGTAGGATTAGGGTTGAGCTAGGGTTGACATCAGTCATGCCAGAGTGTGTGAATGGGTGAATGTGTGTGTGAATGGGTGAATGGGTGTGTGAATGGGTGAATGTGTACAAAACAATGTGAAGCGCTTTGGGTCTGTGTAAAACCAGGAGAAGAGCTTTAGAAGTGGAGTCCATTTACCATTCCATACAAACGGTTCTGATATTCATCCTGTGAACTGTCCGTCAGCTGTCACTCAGAGCTGGCTAACTGTCCGTCAGCTGTCACTCAGAGCTGGCTAACTGTCCGTCAGCTGTCACTCAGAGCTGGCTAACTGTCCGTCAGCTGTCACTCAGAGCTGGCTCCTATGCTGCGTTCCAGTCCCCATACTATCTTCTGTTTAGTTTGGTAGAAAACAGATTTAGGATGTCCTGATTCTTGTGGCCGGATTTAGTATGGTTAAAAATACCCAGATGTAGGGGGCGCCCTTAGCTCAGTTGGTAGGGCGTCCCCCCCCTTAGCTCAGTTGGTAGGGCGTCCCCCCCCGGGCCGGGCCCAGCAGCAGACCTGGGTTTGATTCCAGCCCGCGGTCGTTCTCTGCATGTCACTCCCCTCTCTGCCCCATTTCAACTCTGTCTCTACACTATCAATAAAGCATAAAAATGCCAAAAAAATATTATTTTCAGCCCGGAGACATAAAATAATAAAATATGTTGAAAAGTACACACACACAGAGACACACACACACACACACACACACACACACACACACACACACACACACACACACACACACACACACACACACACACACAGAGACACACACACACACAGAGACACACACACACACACACAGACACAGACACACAGACACACACACACACACACACACACACACACACACACACACACACACACACACACACACACACACACACACACACACACACACACACACACACACAGACACACACAAACACAGACACACACACACACACACACACACACACACACACACACACACACACACACACACACACACACACACACACACACATAAGGTTTATTTTCATGTTGTTTCAGTGAAGCATGAAGACGTTTGTGTTTTTATCTTTTAGTGACAAAACGAAAATAAAACTACTGAAAAACAAAGGTGAGAAAATGTACTTTATTATGGAGCAATGTGTGTGTGTGTGTGTGTGTGTGTGTGTGTGTGTGTGTGTGTGTGTGTGTGAGAGTGTGTGTGTGTGTCTCTCTGTGTGTGTGTGTGTGTGTGTGTGTGTGTGTGTGTGTGTGTGTGTGTGTGTGTGAGTGTGTGTGTGTCTGTGTGTGTGTGTGTGTGTGTGTGTGTGTGTGTGTGTGTGTGTGTGTGTGTGTGTGTGTGTGAGTGTGTGTGTGTCTGTGTGTGTGTGTGTGTGTGTGTGTGTGTGTGTGTGTGTGTGTTAGTGTGAGTGTGTGTGTGTCTGTGTGTGTGTGTGTGTGTGTGTGTGTGTGTGTGTGTGTGTGTGTGTGTGTGTGTGTGTGTGAGTGTGTGTGTGTCTCTGTGTGTGTGTGTGTGTGTGTGTGTGTCTCTGTGTGTGTGTGTGTGTGTGTGAGTGTGTGTGTGTCTCTGTGTGTGTGTGTGTGTGTGTGTGTGAGTGTGTGTGTGTCTCTGTGTGTGTGTGTGTGTGAGTGTGTGTGTGTCTCTGTGTGTGTGTGTGTGTGTGTGTGTGTGTGTGTGTGTGTGTCTCTGTGTGTGTGTGTGTGTGTGTGTGTGTGTGTGTGTGTGTGTGTGTGTGTAAGGGGGTGTGTCATATTCTTTGTTCAAACAGCCATGGAAACTAAACAGGTTCCCACGGTAACAAGGAGCTGCAGATGTGACAGCTCCTAGCACCTCCTGATTGGCTGATGGCTGACCCTTAACACCATGGCTGCTCTCCTGAGCTATAGAAGCTGCAGGAGTCAGCCACCTGGGCCCTCTCTCTGGACGAATGCTTTGTTTGGGTTTGGGTTAGTTAGGTTGAGTTAATGCTGCTTTACACACCATACACTCATTCACTCACACAGACACCGCTCACCCAGTACTGACTACTGACAGCCACACACCATACTTTTTTTTTTTTTTTTTTAACCTTTATTTCTACAGGTATATCCCGTTGAGTCCGAAGACTCTTTTTCAAGGGAGACCTGTTCCCATTCCCACGTTACCATTCACACACACATTCATACACCGATAGCAGCAGGCTAACTATCGACATTCACACGAGGCAAGGTGGGTGAAGTGTCTTGCCCAAGGACACAACAACTATGACACAGGTGGCAGGGCGGGGATCGAACCTCCAACCCTTTGATCATCGCCCGACCCGCTCTACCACCTGAGCCACAGTCGCCCAATACACTCATTCACTCACACAGACACCGCTCCCAGTACTGACTACTGACAGTCACGCACCACTCACTCATTCACTCACACAGACACCGCTCCCAGTACTGACTACTGACAGTCACGCACTCTTTATTAGTTTAACTTTGAGTTGGTTTAAATAAATTATTATTTGGTTAAACTTAATCTCTTGTGTGGTTTCCTCATTGTCATTCCCTTGAGCCGGGCTGTGACACACACACACACACACACACACACACACACACACACACACACACACACACACACACACACACACACACACACACACACACACACACACACACACACACACACACACACACACACACACACACACACACACACACACACTGCTCCATAACCTATCACTACGTCACAGCTGGAATAACGCTGGAGTAAATTCATAAATTTTCCTTAAACAACAAACGACAGTGTAACCTATGTCGTTTTGAAAAACACACGCACACAAAACCTCCGTTAAAACCAAAACTAAAAGCCGTTGCGTCGCGTGTGTGTGTGTGCGTGTGTGTGCGTGTGTGGGTGTGTGCGTGTGTGTGTGTGTGCGTGTGTGTGTGTGCGTGTGTGTGTGCGCGTGTGTGTGTGCGTGTGTGTGTGTGTGTGTGTGTGTGTGTGTGTGTGTGTGTGTGTGTGTGTGTGTGTGTGTGTGTGTGTCCGCCTCCCTGGCTCGACGCAAGCCATCAAAGGAGGACATTTTTATTTTGTTGAGATACATTATTATTATTATTATTTGTGTTACTTCAACTGTTTGTGTGTTTGTATGTTTGAGTGTGTCTGTCTGTGTATTTTCTTTGTTTTTTATGCCCCTGTAAAGCACTTTGAATGTGTGTGTGTGTGTGTGTGTGTGTGTGTGTGTGTGTGTGTGTGTGTGTGTGGCCTTGTGTCTGAACTGTGCTTCAGAAGTAAACTTGCCTATTAATCCTAACATGAGTTTAACAGTTAAATGTAGAAACGTCTCGTAGCTTCAGTGACTGTGTGAGAGTTTCTACTTGAGTTAATTCCCGGTCAAAGTGTGCAGCTGCTCGCGAGGCTTATCCAGGTCATTATAAGCTGTTTCAAGCTGTGACTAATGCTAAACACACACACACACACACACACACACACACTGTAACTCACACACGGTATCAAGCTCAGGATCACACACACACACACACCGTTCTCCTTGAAGACAAAGCCGAACAATTACCTGTTGTGGAAACGTGATTCTGAAAATGCCGACAGACACACAGCGACCGTAACACAGAGACAAAGGTGAGTGTGTGTGTGTGTGTGTGTGTGTGTGTGTGTGTGTGTGTGTGTGTGTGTGTGAGTGAGTTAGTGTGTTTCACGGAGTTACCAGCTGAAGGTAAACACACACACACACACACACACAGATATCCTGCTAATTGAATAACCCTCTGAGCCATTGTCCTTGTGTTCACATAATAATAAAGTTATTTCCAGTTTGCTCACGACGTTAGTGAATGAATTATTTTCGTTTGTTTGTTTGTTGTCTGTGACCTCTGTGTGTGTGTGTGTGTGTGTGTGTGTGTGTGTGTGTGTGTGTGGAATATTGCTATAAAAGTTTTAAAAATGGAGAACGCTTGTTGTCAAAATCAGTGAATATCTCCTCATGATCCGCTACCTGTCTGTACTGTGTGTGAGCTGAAAAACCCTCCAGTGTTAATACACAGCCCACGCTCTGTAAACAGTGTTAATACACAGCCCAGGCTCTGTAAACAGGGTTAATACACAGCCTAGGCTCTGTAAACAGGGTTAATACACAGCCTAGGCTCTGTAAACAGGGTTAATACACAGCCCAGGCTCTGTAAACAGGGTTAATACACAGCCCAGGCTCTGTAAACAGTGTTAATACACAGCCCAGGCTCTGTAAACAGGGTTAATACACAGCCTAGGCTCTGTAAACTGGCCCGGCGTAGATAGCAGAGCCCTGTTTCAGGTAGCTGGTTTTACTCTGAGTTTAATCCTGCGCTCTGAGTTGGGTTTTGGGTTTCAGAACAGTGGGTCAGCGTTGGGTCAATCAGCTCTGAGCGTGTTCACTCTGGGTGGAGCGTGTGTGTAAAAGCCATCGTCAATGGATCGCTGATAACATGATTCACCATGGAAACAGAAGAAACAAATGCTTGATCCTCCCACTTCTCCACTTCTCAAAAAAATAACTTCTCCGCTCCTCTGACTAGAGTTAGAAATATTAACGAATGAGTTTATGGAGAAGAATTAACGGGGATATTATCTCACAACTCTGATCTAATCTCCTCGGCCATTCAGAAAAACAACGGGGGAACATTTTTTTGTCAATAGAATCATTGCTTCCGTACGAGAGTCTATTTTAAGAATTAAGTTACGCACATCAGCAGCAGCAAAACATATAAGCTAGCGCCGCACAGCATTGCTGACAGTGTTTTATATTCGCTGTATTATGTAGGCAAGCTATAATACTGTGCAGTAAACAGACTGTTGCTTCTTTTAAATGGGGAGTGAAAGACATTAACGTCAGACACATTAGATGACTAGCCTGGTCCTACCAGACCATCGTACTTCATTTAGCCTGGTCCTACCAGACCATCGTACTTCATTTAGCCTGGTCCTACCAGACCATCGTACTTCATTTAGCCTGGTCCTACCAGACCATCGTACTTCATTTAGCCTGGTCCAACCAGACCATCGTACTTCATTTAGCCTGGTCCTACCAGACCATCGTACTTCATTTAGCCTGGTCCTACCAGACCATCGTACTTCATTTAGCCTGGTCCAACCAGACCATCGTACTTCATTTAGCCTGGTCCAACCAGACCATCGTACTTCATTTAGCCTGGTCCAACCAGACCATCGTACTTCATTTCATTTGTACAGAAGGTCTGGAAGTGCTGTAATTGGCAAACGTTAACTCACTTGGAGGCGGGTGTCTGTTGAAGTTTAAAACTATTGGATCTGCCCAGTGCCACTCTGGATTAGCCAACCAATCGCATCACGTTTGGTCGTCACGTGTGTCATGAGCCGGCTTCTGACGGTGCGTTCCAGTCGGACAGGGAACTCGGAAATTTCCGACTTCACTACATATTGTAGTCTATGGATCTACCGGTACCTGGCAACAGTAACTTGTTAGAGCCTAACGTTTAGTTATCTGGATGAGAAAGGTTTTAGGCGTCCATACTTTCCCGAGCAGATGCACTGGAACACAGACAGGTCGGAACTCGGAACTACCAAGTCGGAAATCTCCTTCTTCCGAGTATAAAGGAACGCAGCATTCAACTGAAACTGGAGCGCGACTTCGACGTCATCGTTCTCAGCCACTCGCTCTGTTCGCTGATTGGATAACTGTAGATTCTCCGGAGAATCTGGGAAATGCGCTGCACACCCAGACTGACTACTGAAGGGAAAATGAAATTTGGCCGGAAGTGGACGGGCGGGCGGAGCCAGGCTAGTAGATGACAGATCCTGATTGATGTGTTACCAGATCCCTTGTCCTCTAGTGATCACAGTTTAAATCATATAATTTCTATATTCATATTAGTCTATTGAACGAGGCTCGGCTGTGACTTTGGGATGACACAAGTGAACAGTAACGATCGCAGAATTACATTTCAACCTGACATAAATCTGTTCAGAGGCACAGACGTTGAAAACATCGCTATTAATAAAAAGAAGAATGGATTATATAGGCCTAAATACAATACATAAATAATTAGATACATACAATAAAATAGGTTTATTAATCTGAATGTAGAACATGTTCACAATGTGTAAGGTGGCCGCCTATGAACGGACCGAGGGCTGAGAACAAGGCTACTGATCAAATGATCGATCAAACGTAAAATCATCAGTACATGATAAAAACATCCCGATGGAGATTTCTATGGAGTGACTTTGCTTCAAACTGTACAGGGACGCGTGTGACAGTGACTCTTTCTTCAGTCGGAGCTGCAGCGTAAAGTGAAAACAAACTCAGGGTAGGACTAACCACCTCCCGAGCAGGTTAGACCCACGGCGTATGTTGCCGCAGTAACTGACTCTCGTGCTGTGCTGAACCTGAAAACTTTCCACCAACTCAGAGCGAACAAACTCTGGGTTGCCTCAAAACCAGCGACCTGAAACAGGCCTCTGGTCATCAGAAGAACAACCTGAAACAGGCCTCTGGTCATCAGAAGAATAACCTGGAACAGGCCTCTGGTCATCAGAAGAACAACCTGGAACAGGCCTCTGGTCATCAGAAGAACAACCTGGAACAGGCCTCTGGTCATCAGAAGAACAACCTGGAACAGGCCTCTGGTCATCAGAAGAACAACCTGGAACAGGCCTCTGGTCACGAAGAACAACCTGGAACAGGCCTCTGGTCATCAGAAGAACAACCTGGAACAGGCCTCTGGTCATCAGAAGAACAACCTGGAACAGGGCTCTGGTCATCAGAAGAACAACCTGGAACAGGGCTCTGGTCATCAGAAGAACAACCTGGAACAGGCCTCTGGTCATCAGAAGAACAACCTGGAACAGGCCTCTGGTCATCAGAAGAACAACCTGGAACAGGCCTCTGGTCATCAGAAGTTAAAAAGGTTTTTCATTTCCAGTTTGGTCTCGTCCTCATGAATCACCGTTTGTTTGTTATCTGTGACCTCGTTAATACCAAGGTTTAATATCAGTGTGTGTGTGTCTCTCTCTCTCTGTGTATGTGTGTGTGTGTGTGTGTGTGTGTGTGTGTGTATCTGTGTGTCTCTGTGTGTGTGTGTGTGTGTGTGTGTGTGTGTGTGTGTGTGTGTGTTTGTGTGTGTGTATGTGTGTATATGTGTCTCTGTGTGTGTGTGTGTGTGTGTGTGTGTGTGTGTGTGTGTGTGTGTGTGTAGCTGGGGGGAGATGAGAGGCTGCAGGCTGCTGCTGTGGCAGGTGGCTGTGATGTTAACCTTCCATGTTGCTACAGGTGAGTCGCCCTCAAACACACAATAACACATGTATTATAATTCAAATGTTATTTTTATTTTTAAGATAATTTTGTGGCATTTTCAAGCTTTATTAGACAGTACAGAGTTGAAATGGGGAGACAGAGAGAGAGAGAGAGAGAGAGAGAGAGAGAGAGAGAGAGAGAGAGAGAGAGAGAGAGAGAGAGAGAGAGAGAGAGAGAGGGAGAGAGAGAGGGGAGATGACCTGCAGTAAAGGTTCACAGGTCAGATTTGAACCCACGACCACTGCAATGAGGCCGGAGCCAATATGGTACGCGCTCTATCCACTACACCCCCGATTTTAAGATTATTTTTTTGGCATTTTCAAGCTTTATTAGACAGAACAGAGTTGAAATGGGGAGACAGAGAGAGGGGGGATGACCTGCAGTAAAGGTCCACGGGTTCAAGTCTGAACGAAGGCCGGAGCCAATATGGTACACGCTCTATCCACTACACCACCAGAGCCAATATGGTACACGCTCTATCCACTACACCGCCAGAGCCAATATGGTACACGCTCTATCCACTACACCGCCAGAGCCAATATGGTACACGCTCTATCCACTACACCACCAGAGCCAATATGGTACACGCTCTATCCACTACACCGGAGCGCCCAATTCAAATGTTATTAATAACAACTTTGTCCTTTCATGTGGTTGCAGCCGCTGTGTGTCTGGGGGGAGCGGACATCTTGTCTTCAGTGAGAGAGAACAGTCCGTTTGGTTCCTTCATCTGCAGCATCAACAGAGGGGCTAACGCAGCTAACTCAGCTAACCCAGCTAACCCAACTAACCCTAACCCAGCTAACCCAGCTAAACCAGCTAACCCAGCTAACGCAGCTAACTCGGC
>CM049416.1:25312500-25315000 GCA_026929865.2 Hyperoplus lanceolatus
GTAAGTAGTGCAGAGGTTAATGGGGAGGAAACACCAGGGTGTACATATGGGTTTTGAGCCTTGATTTAAAGGCATAAATGTAGGGGGAATCACATTTGTCAGGTGGCAGTTGGTTCCACAAGCACGGAGCAACTAGTGCAAAGTACATTTCTGAGAGTTGTGCCAGTGGCATGGCTGTATACGCTGGTCACCAAAAGAAAGTGATAGTCTACAGTAGCTCAGGAGAGAGTGACATCTCAATTCCACTTAACGACACCACTGATGAGAGTTCAGATGGCCAGAAAGATGATGATGGTGACTTTGTCATTGTGACACAATGACGCACAAATCACCCCACTACGACAAGACAACTTTTTTTCCGAAAGCTATATTTCTTAAACAGTTTATTCCAGATCCAAAGTTTTTATTGCCAGGGATGCACAACATCCTGAAATATATGTACATATTTGAGTTGGAGACATAACTGTCAAGGCCTCACTTTAAAATCACTTTGAGTAAAAAGTTGCACAAATCACCCCACCTTCCCCTACTATCCCATAATCAATTTTTCACCCAACCTCACTCCAAAACAAAAATACAATCTCACACTCATTAATAACACCATTGCCACATATCTCCCCTTCCTTGCAGAAATCCCACATGACACCTTCATTACAGTACAGGATAACATTCATTGGACCAAATCAACAGCAACTGACATATTTCAATACTGGTGCAAACAATTAAATTTATAATTTCAGCAGAAACCAACCCGGCACCCCCATCGTACAAACAATTATGTAACAATAAAACTAGCATCCTGTCAATTCCCATACCTAATAATTCTGTCTTCCCACAACTGTCTACCAATAACCCTGTAATTAATACATCTCCCTCTCTTGACCCCCCTGTACAGGAACCTGCGGCTGGTGTGGACCTGGGGTGGAGCTCATCATCTAACATTCTCAATTTATCCCAACTATTTGTTCCCTCTGCCCCCCAAATAGCGCTGCTGGAGAGGGGACTGTCATTCATCCCACGCCCCAAAGCCTACGACTGGGAGGAACTTCAGAGGGACATTCACAAATACCATAGACACATCAAAATACA
The DNA here is from genome assembly GCA_026929865.2 of Hyperoplus lanceolatus. NCBI lineage: Eukaryota > Metazoa > Chordata > Actinopteri > Uranoscopiformes > Ammodytidae > Hyperoplus > Hyperoplus lanceolatus. Next base: position 25,313,590 of record CM049416.1, read on the forward strand.
TGACTATTTTCACTCACTACCCAAGTCTCAGTACACCCCATTCACACACCCCTCCAACTGGGAACCCAAAGACTCCCAGTTGGACGCTAAAATAACATCACTCATTAAGTCAGACAGGCGGGCTCTGCGTTCATATCGGCCTCCGGTGGATATCTCAGATAATCTACCGGAGGCCGAGCGCAGAGCCCTTACACAGTTGAACAATAATCCCAACATAATCATAAAACTGGCAGATAAAGGATCAAAAATAGTCATCATGGACCGACAGCATTATGTACTGGAAGCAAACACACAACTCAACAACACCCAACACTACAGGCCAATACCACACAGCATTCAGTTAGAAACACAGTCACAACTCAGAACCATCATTAACTCATTATACCATAAGAAACATATCACAGCCAAACAAAGAGATTTTTTATTCGGACCAGATAACCCACGCACCAGGCAATTTTACTTACTACCTAAAATACACAAAGAACCACACACCTGGACCATTCCCTCTGAAGTTCCCCCCGGCAGACCTATAGTTTCAGATTGTAACAGCACTTCCTACAACATCTCACAGTATATCGAACATTACCTTGGCCCCCTCTCTAGCAGACACCCCAGTTATCTCAAGGACACTTACCACTTCCTAGATATCATCAGACCCATGGCTGTCCCCACCCATACACAACTATTTACAATTGACGTAGACAGCCTATATACCAACATCAGCACACCACTGGGACTTGATAAAATAAAATCCATCTTCTCCAAGTACCCAGACAGCACTAGACCGGACACAGAACTCTTACAATTACTCACCATCTGTTTAAATAATAATGACTTTTCATTCAATAACCAACATTTTCTACAGGTCAATGGGACAGCCATGGGTCAGAGATACGCCCCATCCTACGCCAACCTCTACATGAGTGAATGGGAGCGAGAAGCACTGGCCAAGTGTGACTTAAAACCTCTCTTTTATTTCAGATTTTTAGACGACATCATTGGGGCCTGGCCCCATGATGTCGCTCTATTCCCGGATTTCATCAACACACTTAACAGTCACCACCCATCAATTAAACTCAAATACATAATAGATCCACATCAGGTACACTTCTTAGACACCACAGTATTTTTTCAAGCAATAAACCCCACGCAAAACAAACTACTCACCAAGGTTTACTTTAAATCCACCGACACTCACGCCCTTTTACATAAATCCAGCTACCACCCCAAACATACATTTAAAGGAATAATTAAATCACAAATCATCCGTTTTCACCGTATTTCATCCCTGATTTCAGATTTCCATAACACCACCTCCATTCTTTTCAGTAGCCTCAGACACAGAGGATATTCTAAACGTTTTCTCCGCCAAATTAAAAACAGCACCTTGGCCGCTCTCGCTCCCAATCAC
>CM049416.1:25320000-25345000 GCA_026929865.2 Hyperoplus lanceolatus
GACGTGTCCATGCGGATGTTTCCATGTATGGTAATGCTGTCACTTCCCTGTTCGCGTCTGCCTCGCGCCCTTATAGGTCCATGCTCACGCTTCCCGCCACTGAAAGTGTTCCGGAAGGAAGGTAACCAATCACAACGGAGTGGGGTTTGCAGGAGGGGGGGGGGGGAGCGGAGATGGCCGAAGCACAGGCGGAGGGAGCCGAAGCACACACACTCAAGTGTTGACAGGATGTGCTGGATCGCCAAAATAAGAGAAAGAGCTTCCCGAAAATCTACATAGTTTTTTGTGATGTGATTGGTGTCAGGTTGCTCTATAGTAGTGTAAAACAAGAAATTAAGACCAGAAAAGTAGCATAATAGGTCCTCTTTAAAATCGGCCTTCATAGGCTATAGCCTTCATAGACCGCGAGACTGTGTCCTACCAAGGCTGCAACCCCTGAATCAAGACACAGCCTAAATCTTTTTTCTACATACTATACAGTAGAAAGTATGCGATTCGGAACGCAACCAGTGTGTGATTTGGAACTCAGGGATTCTTTCTTCTGACAGACTTTTATTTTGACAGCAGGTGCTTTTAATTTGCCAGACAGACCGGTAGTAGCGACGTCACTCGGATCAGTTCCTCAAACTTTCTGTGATCAAACCAAACAGTCGCTCTGCCTCCGCCTCGCGCTCTGTCTTTATCTCTTTATCTGTCCTTTTGTTTTGATTTCTATATGTTTGCTAACGTCACCGTAACGCAGCAGACCGACGCGCCATTCTGACGTTTTCACAGACGGAGGATATTCACGTTAAAAGGCTCGCGAACAGGTGATTCAGCCATTCACCAGGTGAGTCGAGACCATCATAACACATGGGAAGGGCACGAGGCGTTCCACTGTGGCAAGCTCAAACAGGCACTGCGCTGACGTGTGTGTGTGTGTGTGTGTGTGTGTGTGTGTGTGTGTGTGTGTGTGTGTGTGTGTGTGTGTGTGTGTGTGTGTGTGTGTGTGTGTGTGTGTGTGTGTGTGTGTGGGGGGGGGGGGGAGGGGGTGTGTGTGTGTGTGTGTGTGTGTGTGTGTGTGTGGGGGGGGGGGGTGTGTCTGTCTGTCTGCCTGTCTGCCTGCCTGCCTGCCTGCCTGCGCGTGTGTGTATGTCTGCCTGCCTGCGTGTGTGTGTGTGTGTGTGTGTGTGTGTGTGTGTGTGTGTGTGATGGTCTCATGACTCTGACAAACTTCCCAAAAGTTTTGAGGAACAGAAGCTGCTGACTGATGGTGTTATATAACTCACTGACACACAGCCCAGGCTCTGTAAACAGGATTAATACACAGCCTAGGCTCTGTAAACAGTGTTAATACACAGCCCAGGCTCTGTAAACAGGGTTAATACACAGCCCAGGCTCTGTAAACAGGGTTAATACACAGCCCAGGCTCTGTAAACAGGGTTAATACACAGCCCAGGCTCTGTAAACAGGGTTAATACACAGCCCAGGCTCTGTAAACTGGGTTAATACACAGCCCAGGCTCTGTAAACAGGGTTAATACACAGCCCAGGCTCTGTAAACAGGGTTAAACACATACTTAACAGGGTTAATACACACCCAGTCTGTAAACAGGGTTAATACACAGCCCAGGCTCTGTAAACTGGGTTAATACACAGCCCAGGCTCTGTAAACTGGGTTAATACACAGCCCAGGCTCTGTAAACAGGGTTAATACACAGCCCAGGCTCTGTAAACAGGGTTAATACACAGCCCAGGCTCTGTAAACTGGTATGTAAACAGAGGGCCCACCTTAGCCAGTAACATGCCTGTTTACAGAGCCTGGGCTGTGTATTAACCCTGGATTTAGAAATAAAATATTCTTGTTTGGAACAAGCTCACTCACTCACTCACTCACTCACTCACTCACTCACTCACTCACTCACTCACTCACTCACTCACTCACTCACTCACTCACTCAGGGTGTATTCACACATGCCGTGTTTAGTTCGGTTGAAACAAACTCAGATGCACTTCTGCCTTCAATGCGCATCTTTCAGGCAGGTGTGAATACAGCAATCACACTTGGGGGCGGACCAAACAAACGCTCCGAGACCCAGCTGAAGAGGTAGTCTCGATGCGTTTCCAAACGCACTCTGCTGCAGTTCGTTTGTGGTGTGAATTTGTCCGGACTCGATCCGACCCAAATGAAGGAGGCACTGTGCCTTTTCTTTCTTTTCTTTTTAAATAAATAGCCGTCAGCTTCACATTATGGGAAAGTTTTGTTGTTGCCATTGTTAGGACGATAAGTTGTGGTTTGACCGGGAGCCCAGAACAATATATTACATTTGATCGAGAGGACGGATAAACATGCTGAACGTGTTCAGCGATCAGATGAAGGAGAGGGGAGCGTCTCTCCACAGTGCCAACAGGTTCACGCTGCGCAAGAAATGTGTGTTTTTATTTTGCTTCCCATGTACGGGACCGTCAATACTATCCCCGAGTCAGTTTGGAGCTGAACTGCGCCGACCCAGCTGATACACAGCTTAATCAGCTGAGTGTCAGCTTGAGCCTATTCTTCTCGCGTGACGCGCGTCCAGCACCAAAACTACAGTAAAAATGATATTTCACATTGTAGGCTACACGCCACATAACGTTGCATTGACATAGGGCTACATATTATAACCATATGAAACAACAATAATCCGATGTTTTTCCTCTTTATTTATAGGTTAGATGTTGGCCATTTTATTATTTTTAACCCCATATTATATCAATGATATATATTTCGTAGTTTTAACTTCGTGCTTCCTGTTTCTCTCCACCCCAGAATGTCTGTCCAATGAATGAATGACCTCAGATCACGTGTGGTTTTGCTTCGTAATGCTGGTTCACTTGCAAAAGGGGCAATATGAAAGTGGACCACACCAAACAAAAAAAATCAAAACTCCATTTGGTCTGGACCAAAGCAAGTGAACTAGCGGACTTTCCCAGTGTGAATACACCCTCACTCTCTGTGTGTGTTGTAACAGTCAGTTTTATAACTGTAGCTCCACTAGGTGGCGCCTCCCTTGTTGTGGAATGTAATGTTGAACATGAAGAAGAAGAGCATGTGCTTCTCCGCTCTGCTACAGTAACTATACAGTCTACGAGTGAAGTCTCCGTTATATTCTTTATTTTGTAAGGAGTTGGTGTAGGCAGGAGTCTGGGACTCTGTTCCTGGACGCATGTATCTGTCTGTCTGTCTGTCTGTCTGTCTGTGTGTCTGTCTGTCTGTGTGTCTGTCTGTCTGTCTGTCTGTCTGTCTGTCTGTCTGTCTGTCTGTGTATCTGTCTGTCTGTCTGTGTGTCTGTCTGTCTGTCTGTGTGTCTGTCTGTCTGTCTGTCTGTCTGTCTGTCTGTCTGTTGGTCTGTTGGTGTAGGCAGGAGTCTGGGACTCTGTTCCTGAACATGTTTATAGATATAGTGCTGTAGAGAGCTGGTGGAGAAGCTCTTCTTCTTCATTATATTCCACAACAGACAAAGGGAGGCGCCACCTAGTGGAGCTACATGTATAAAACCGGCTGCTAAGGTGCGAACAAACTACACGCGCTATACGCATACAGACGCGTATAAAATCGGCCATTTTTCCATAGGAAACCATTGGTTTACGCGCGTATATGACGCGTTGATGCGTCACTCGCGCTAAAGCAACATTTTAGCCGCGTTAGCCGCGTATATACGCACCTACGCAGCTACGCGCGGTGTTCAAAAAAATTCTACTTTTTACGCTCCTACGCGTGACGATTAGCCGTGTTGGCCAATCAGCGTTGGGCTTGACCCGACGTCACATACATTGGCACGGTGGGAGAACAGTGTACTGTACACAGAGGCTGGTGAGAGACACTGAGGAGGAAAATGTATTGCGGGCGCCCGGTGCTGTATGAAGCCGCTCGGGAAGAGAAGACGTGGGGAGAGCAAACCAGGAGAATGGACTTCCTGGTTAACTCAGTGAATATGTGCGGCTGTGCTTTAGCCGATAAAACAAGTTAGCGCCGGATAGCATTAGTTAACTCACCCGGTTGTGTGCGGTAGGGCTGGCCCGAATGCCATTTTTCAGGCTTCGAATATTCGTTGGTTTTTCCGAGCGCTATGACACTTAGTGATGTAATATCCTCCTAAATGAGCAACACTACTACTACTATATCACTACTATATCACTAACTTTTATATCCCAATATAAAATGATTTGATGACATCATATTGCCGTACGAGCTTTTTGCAGAAGAAATGTTGAAAAAAAAATTATAAAAAAAAAAAAAAAAACTAAGCTCCGAATACTAATTTTCCGAACAAGTATTCGAATATTCGAATAATTCGGGCCAGCCCTAATGTGCGGGCGGCTAGCGCCTCATATTATGAACCCAAACATGACGGCTATGTCCGGGGGACTTTCACAACAAGTACAGCAAAGCACCGGTGTTGATCTACGCCAGCCACGGTCCCCTGTCACAGCCAGGTAGGGGAATGTTGCTACTTGGCTTTATGTTGTGCCGCCGTGCACCGATGCTGCTGTAACTGTGTTTGTTATGTAGCTGCCGTGAATATGCAATGCTGTTTTAATGCTAGGCTATTTGTGCTGCTCAGTTTGTCTTTTGGCACAGCTGTTGGCCGTGTTGTTGTTGTTTTTGTGCGGACATGCACGCTGTTGTGTCGGGTTGGGTCTGATCAGCCGTGGTTGATCAGAGGAAATACAGTATCGGGAGGGAGACTTCGCAGGTTACGCGCATAGAACCATTTTGACACAAATAATCAAGCAACATTTTAGCTGAGTTACGCACGTAAATCTTACTCGGGTAACGCGTGTAGTGTGTTCGCACCTTTACAACACACACACACACACACACACACACACACACACACACACACACACACACACACACACACACACACACACACACACACACACACACACACACACACACACACACACACACACACACACACACACACACACACACACACACTAACAGCCCCTCTCCCCTGTCAGTATGTCAGTGCAGGTGAGGCGTATCCGGTTGAAGCCATGGTTACTGGCCCAGGTGAACTCAGGTGTGTATCCCGGACTCACCTGGCTGAGTCCGGATCACAGGCTGTTCCAGGTGCCATGGAAACACGCTACCAGACACACACCCGCCTCTGAGGAGGAGAACACTATATTTAAGGTATTAATACACACACACACACATACAGACTACCAGACACACACACACACACACAGCGCCCGCCCGCCCGCCTCAGGGGAAGAGAACACTATCTTTAAGGTAAGACAGACAGACAGACAGGGAGAGAGACAGACAGACAGATAGACTGACTGACAGGGAGAGAGAGAGAGAGACAGACAGACAGACAGACTGACTGACAGGGAGAGAGACAGACAGACAGACAGACTGACTGACAGGGAGAGAGACAGACAGACAGACTGACTGACAGGGAGAGAGACAGACAGACAGACAGACTGACAGGGAGAGAGACAGACAGTTTAGTTAAAGTTTATTGGTCACACGTTTGCAAAAATAACATTTTACACACAGGGTTATACTGGAACACAATAGATTATAGTGATTTAAAAACAGACTCTGGAACTGGCTCTCATTTTACAGTCACTTTCAATGTCTATCTTTATAGCACCACCCTTAATGAGGGGATGCTATAAAGACAGAGAGACAGGGAGACAGACAGACAGGGAGACAGACAGGCAGAGAGGCAGACAGACCGACAGACAGACAGGGAGAGAGACAGGGAGACAGACAGGCAGAGAGACAGGGAGAGAGACAGGCAGAGAGACAGAGAGAGAGACAGGGAGAGAGACAGGCAGAGAGACAGAGAGAGACAGGGAGACAGACAGGCAGACAGGCAGAGAGACAGGGACAGAGACAGGGAGAGAGAGAGAGAGACAGAGAGACAGACAGACAGACAGACAGGCAGAGAGACAGAGAGAGAGAGAGAGAGACAGGGAGAGAGAGAGACCTTAAAAACAGACATTAAAAAATAAATAGAAATTGAAAGTGCAAAATGCAAGAGAGCCAATTCTAGTCGTCTGGAGTTCAGCAGTCGAACTGAAAGAAGCTCTTAGTCTTAATAAAGCAGGAGGCCCTTCCTTAGTCTTAATAAAGCAGGAGGCCCTTCCTTAGTCTTAATAAAGCAGGAGGCCCTTCCTTAGTCTTAATAAAGCAGGAGGCCCTTCCTTAGTCTAATAAAGCAGGTGGCCCTTCCTTAGTCTAATAAAGCAGGAGGCCCTTCCTTAGTCTAATAAAGCAGGAGGCCCTTCCTTAGCCCTTCCTTAGTCTTAATAAAGCAGGAGGCCCTTCCTTAGTCTTAATAAAGCAGGAGGCCCTTCCTTAGTCTAATAAAGCAGGTGGCCCTTCCTTAGTCTTAATAAAGCAGGAGGCCCTTCCTTAGTCTTAATAAAGCAGGAGGCCCTTCCTTAGTCTTAATAAAGCAGGAGGCCCTTCCTTAGTCTTAATAAAGCAGGAGGCCCTTCCTTAGTCTTAATAAAGCAGGAGGCCCTTCCTTAGTCTTAATAAAGCAGGAGGCCCTTCCTTAGTCTTAATAAAGCTTTACACACACATCACAGGAGGAGGTTTTCAAATACTTGCTTTATGGATTTGTTTTAGCGAACATACACACTCTAAACAAACACAAAAAATAAAAAATAAAATAAAGAACCAATAAAGCCTTCTTAGGATACAGACAGGGAGAGAGAGACAGACAGACAGACAGACAGAGAGACAGGCAGAGAGAGAGACAGACTGACAGGGAGTGAGACAGTGAGAGAGAGAGACAGACAAACAGGGAGTGAGACAGTGAGAGAGAGAGACAGACAGACAGACAGACAGACAGACAGGCAGAGAGAGAGACAGACTGACAGGGAGTGAGACAGTGAGAGAGAGAGACAGACAGACAGGCAGATAGAGACAGACAGACAGGCAGAGAGATCTTAGGATATAGGTTAGGATAAAAATATTAATATCAGCACAAGACCAAACTCTCATATGAACCCACGCCAACCTTTCCAAAGGCAGAAGCAGCGAGCTCACTTCCTGGTTTCATTTCACTGTTTCAGTAATGAACCGTTCTGATTGGCTGCTGATAAGATGATGTCATTTCCTGCTTTCACATGTGCCTCTGATGCAAAGTGACCCTGCGCTGCTATATCACATGCTTTCCCTTTTACTTTTTTATAAATCAAACAATACTACGTACAGGTTCTAAAAATGCATTTTCATCATGTTTTTAAGAAGAAAATGTCTCATAAATCAGACAGTGAACAACATATGAACAAATCCTTCTGTAATAACCTTCAGAATAGTGCTGAGAAGGATCATGGAAAGTTTAGTGGATGTAAGTGCTTTAGAAGTTGAGTATTGAAAATAAAATCTGTTGTTGAGATAATGTCCGTTAAACAGGCCCGCCCACACAAATGGCTGGGCCCCTGAAAAGGTCCAGTCAATGAGCCCCTTACTCATGCTTTACTCGTATGTGTGTGTGCACTTATCCCTTAATAAACTGTGTGTGTGTGAGGGGGGGGGCATTGCTGGCAATCTCCTTCCTGAGTACAGAGGTTCCCAGATGTTGCGCTAAACGTACCAAGAGACAGAATGTGATTCAACCAGATTTGTAGCGAAACAGGAATGTTGCCCCTACCCCCACAAGATGTTTTGCACATTGTCTATGCTACTAGTTTCTGGTACAGGCTGTATTAACACTGACTGTCTGTCTGTCTGTCTGTCTGTCTGTCTCTCCCTGTCTGTCTGTCTCTCCCTGTCTGTCTGTCTAACACCGACTGTCTGTCTGTCTGTCTGTCTGTCTGTCTCTCCCTGTCTGTCTGTCTGTCTGTCTGTCTGTCTGTCTGACTGTCTGTCTAGTCTGTCTGTCTGTCTCTCTGTCTGTCTGTCTAACACTGACTGCGCCACGGAGAGGGACACAGTTTAAAAAACTGCACTTGATTCTTTTTTCTTTTTTTTTCCAGGCGTGGGCTCTGCAGACAGACAGACAGACAGACAGACAGACAGACAGACAGACAGACAGACAGACAGATATACTAAAACCCTTCTCTCTGCCTCTCAGGCGTGGGCGCTGGAGACAGGTAAGTTCCAGGAGGGGGTGGATGAGCCGGACCCGGCCAAGTGGAAAGCTAACCTGCGCTGCGCTCTGAACAAGAGCCGAGAGTTTCACCTGAAATATGACGGAACCAAAGAGACGCCCGTCAAACCCTTCAAGATCTACGAAGTCTGTGATGCACCCGGGGCAGGTGAGACAGGCAGAGAGACAGACAGACAGACACGCGGGGGAGCAGGTGAGACAGGCAGAGAGACAGAGAGACAGACAGGGAGAGAGACAGGGAGAGAGACTGACAGACAGACAGACAGACAGGCAGAGAGACAGACAGACAGACAGACAGACAGACAGACAGACAGACAGACAGACACGCGGGGGGCAGGTGAGACAGACACACTGCTACAGACAGACAGACAGGGAGAGAGACAGGGAGAGAGACAGGCAGAGAGACTGACAGACAGACAGACAGACAGGCAGACAGACAGACAGACAGACAGGGAGAGAGACAGGCAGAGAGACAGACAGACAGACAGACAGTGACTTTAAACCCTTAGAACTCGTTCATACTTTAATTTTTTTCCACAATATGTTTATTGTCTAAAATAAATGATCATCTGTGTGTTTCAGACGCTGACGAAGAAGAGGTGAGGAACCACACACACACACACACACACACACACACACACACATGAGCTATGTCCCGTTACAGAGACCACGCACTTGGTAGGACGCAGTCTCGCGGTCTATGAAGGCCGGTTTTGAGGCCAACGAGCGTTGTTAAACGAGACGGTCTCCGCAGGTCTCCGTTTACGAGCATTTCCGGTTTACGTAACAAGCCGTTACCTTGCGTGACGACTCGCTGCTCCTGTGCTGCCTAGCAACCCTGATTGCTGCCAACGGAAACAGCCCTGTCAACGGAGGAAAAAAGAAAAAGAAGTTGCCTACCAGACGAAAAGAAAAAAAAGTACAAGAAGAAAAGAAAGGAAGATAAAAGTTAAGAAGATGGAGCAACACGTTGCTGTTTTGTTATTTTTTATTTTATTGTATGCCATCTCTGAAAAAAACGCAATGAATCTTGGGATATGTTGGGCCACGAAGGATCCATCTGATGCAGCCTTCAAAACCGTGAAACGAAGGCTGCATTTCTCGGCCGCATATGAGGAGCCTTGCAAACGGGACAAGCCTTGACGCGCCGCTATGACGCAATCGGTCTTCAAATGCAGCCTACGTAGGCTGCAACCCCTGAATCAAGACACAGCCAGAGAGACAGACAGACAGACAGACAGATAGACAGACAGACAGACAGACAGACAGACAGACAGAGACACATTAACAGCATTCTCTGTTTATTCTCAGATGCCGGACATTATGGAGCTCAGCATCAGTAAGTCCCTTAAATGTTTTTTAATTTTTTATACTTTTTTCTAAAAATCTTTCAAAATAAAATAAATACATTTAATTTCCTGGTTGTCATGATGATGTCATAATGATGTCATAATGCCTCCCCCCAGACCCACCCCAGCCCATTGACCCCCCCCTGTACAGCCCCTTCCCTCCAGAGATCAACCAGTTCACCCCCGACCTCTTGTTGACCCCCAACCCCAACCCTCTGACCTCTGACCTCATCATGACATCATCCCCCCAGGCCGACGCCCCGCCGGTCACCATGGAGACACAGGCCTGTAAATACGACCTGCTGAGCAGCGTGCCACGTGAGTCACAGCAGGTTTCATTTAATCACTTTAATCACTAACCCTAACCCTTAAAGTGCGTATTGGAAGTTAGATGCTGCAGTGAAGAAGCATATTGGAAAAACATTCTGATTCACGATTTTCTTTGTGTTTTAATAAATCTACACTACAAGTGGCCTCTTGAGCCGTTTTTGTGATCAAATTTTACTTCCGCATCTCAAAAATAGTTTTTGAACGTGACGTAGCAAGGGTTCGCCGTCGCTAATCATCATAGACTACATAGCAATATAGCCTAGCATAGGTCTATGAATATAACAACAATGGATAACAGTTTCGTACCACTTCCGTACAATTTTGAGCCAGCTAGCCGTGAGGTAGAACAGCAGCCACCTAATAGGGGGAGACACCATAGCAACTACTACTGGAGGGATGGAGGGCGAGCGAGCGAGAGTGCGCGAGCAAACTGAAAGAAACGAGCGAGGTTTACCTCACATTTCATTTTGATAGGACGCTTGACGGACCCAGACCAGACATAACATGCCTGACACAGCATCCAGGCTTTGAGGGATGCTGTTTGAACCCCTTTGTGCTCCTGATAGCATATTTGGCCTTCAGACAGGAGCATGGCCCTCTGCAGGCCAGCACACACGAGTATGTCTGTCAGTATAACCCATAACAGAAACTACTTTCTCCAATTCATTATTCCACACCATGCATTTGTCCTCAGGAATTGTCCGATTTTTTCTATAACAACAATAAGCCTTGAGGGCCAAAGTAAAGTAAATGAAGTACATCTTGATGCAGAGTATTGATCAATCCGACCAACTTAACATTTAGAAGAGTCTTCTAAATATTATGTTGGTTGGATTAATCAATTTAAACTTGTGGAGAAGTACTTTAGTAGACCAACATGTGTATGATTGAAAATCAATATTTCTAGATGCAGAACAGCAGAAAGGATACATTACAATTGAATTGGTATAGCCTACTTCTGTTTTTCCATTTCACATTTTCCATGTGATTTCACTACTTGTAAATGATCTATAGATTATCAGGCTTAACAGTGGATATTGTGTGCCTATCCCCAGGCACTTCTGCTATACAGCTTACCTTATATTGTGTCCAGAAGAACCGGGTATATACAAAGCTTCATATTAATCATTTCATTGATAAATTAATCACAACCACAAAGTGTAACACCATATAACATTTTATGCAGTTTAAAACGTATATATTTTGAACACATGCTTTATAAATTATAAGGGTCTTCATGCTGCAAAAGCAAGACTAATAAATGTCATGTACCTATACAAATGTTTAATGTATTTTATATTTATGAATTACAGTTATTACATCAAAGCACGATAAGTAAACATGTAAAGAGCTTACCAATAAATCACAAATGTATACAGCTTTTTAAAATATGTTTGTTTTAACGTATATATGGTCAAAATGGAAGATACAAATTAACCAATTTAAAATGAGAATGCACTCATAATAGCATACCTCCCCGTATAGCTGTTTAATCCTCATATTTTACTAAGAGAAAATGTTAAATTTTGTATCTGGCTCTAGATAAAACTACCCCCAATCCTCAGGTGTTTCCAGAACAAGACTTTATTACAAAACTAAAGAAGTAACCGTATCCTTGGTCTGTGGCTCAATTCTTTACCAAATTTAGTCAAAATCTATCTTAGCTTTTTGAGATGTCTAACAAACAAACATGACCGAGTATGTCACCTATTTGACTGTAATCAACAAGATTATGAATTGAGTACTGATCTGACTTTGTCTAGACTTATAATAATCACTATCTGAAAACGGGAAACCAAATTGTGTGCTTGAGCTGTGACTGCCATGCGAGTCCCAGGCTGCTCCATCTTCAGAGATCTTCTCACAGGTTCTGGAAAGGCAGCAGGTGCACGGTGCAGTGAAGAACCAGCTCTGCCCTCTCCTAGAGTCTTTAGTTATGTGGAGTCTGTCCCTCTCAGAGTCCCCCACGGCCAAGGTGCTAGGGGACGGACATTATGTAAGAATCCGTTTAGTGATATTATAGTATAAACATGATGGATAATATTTAGGGACTGACTGAAGCTGCTCACTGTAGCTGCGATGGCTTGACAGGGTGGCAGTGTCACATTATAGCTTCCTCTCATCTGCCCTAATGTTTGAAATGCAGGACAGCCAAGTTGAGTCTGTGGAAAAGCAGATTGTGTAGATCAGAAGTTGAACATATAAGTTATCCCAGACAAGTACATACAGCATGTAAACATTTTAAAAACCTAATTTACTGTGTGAAGTGCTGAGACAACGCTGCAATAATGTGGAAGAAAATGAACATTAGCTAATAAAATGCCAGAGTATGAAAATACAATACATGTAGGTTTGGGTTGATTCAGATCACAAAGTTAAACACGAATGCAGTATTATAACAGCCATGTATTTAATTCTCTTCATGGGGGTTATCCTCTTGTTAGTCATTTGAAAACGCTTTGTAGATGTTTTTTCGGGCTCAACGAGCAGATATAAATGATTATTACATGATGGAGCTGCTGCACAATTTAACACATGTTTATAACATAGTTTTCTCATCTGCATCATGGGCAGCTTATCTACGGGTCTGTCTTCAGAAACATGTCAACATGTATGTTGCGTGCAGGGGGAATACGTGCTCACATTTATTTATTTGGATCTTGAATAGCCACTACCAAGGCAGCACATGCTCTATAGGGTCAACACATGCTAACATTACATCCTGATGTAAAACTAGTATGATATGATGGTGCTAATGTCCCAGCAAAGTAGACATACAGCCACAGCGTGTCAGATTTTTATTTTAGCATCACGAGTAGCTTATATCAATATATTTTGCTGACTCAATGTCCCCGGCTAGCGCCAGTATTGTTTAAACTGATTAACGGAAGGAGTCATTGGTCAGCCTTCGTATTTGAGGTTAACAGTTAATTATAATCATGTAAAATATTGCATTATGCCTTATAAAATGGCCCATCTTACAAAAAAGGATGCCAACCAACATTAGCCGTTTTGACCTGTTAGCTAGTGGGTTATGCTGCCTTACAATAAATGACCACACGTTGCTTTTCATCATTGAAATTATTATGCCGACATGGGAGTTTAAAAACATTCGCTAACAAGACTTACAGTTCATAGTTTCCGTGGGTCTAAATATTTGACGGCCCCGTGTCCTAGTAGGTCTGTGTCCGTGTCCGTGACCATCGGTCCAGCGTCGGCCGCAGCTCCGGACGATGAAGCAGCTCAGCTGTTTATTAAACCACCGCAGGCCCTGGTGTTGTTATCCTGAACTTTACCGTGTCACCCACACATAAGCCTCCTGTCTAAAATGATCGGGAAACCACCGTGTGTTTCGTGAGGGAGGCGGCGGCGCCAGAGATGTAGTTCCGTCTCTTCACGTGTAAACATACCAAGGCTCAAAGCTAGCTAGCGCCGCTTATTTTCTGTCACAGAAACCGTGGACTACATTTATTCTAAGGCTGGAGTACACTATACTTCTCCTTTACTGTAATGTAAAATACAATGCAATGTAAAACTACAGAAAAAATACAAGCGCACTAAGTGACACATCTTCAATTCACTACGACCTACTACTGCCTGCACGTAGATGCATTCCCGTTCGGTCAGCGTCCCCTTGCTACGTAATATGACGCGTTTGACGTAGGGGGTTAAAAAAAGAACTTTGTAGGAGCTTAGCTCAAAACAGCCACTTTGATCTCGGAATAAACATTCTTATGTTTTGAAAAACAAAAAAAATCCTGCACATTATTTTTCAATGGGGATGTCCATAATAGATTATGTATACATCTAGGAATATTTTTAACTTCCAATACGCACTTTAATATGCCATGAAATACAGTCATATCCTAAAATAATGTCTGTCTGTCTGTCTGTCTGTCTGTCTGTCTGTCTGCCTGCCTGTCTCTCTCTCTGTCTCTCTTTCTCCCTGTCTATCTGTCCCTCTCCCTGTCTCCCTCCCTCCCTCCCGCCTCTCCCTCCTTCCCTCCCTGTCTCCCTGCCTCCCTGTCTCTCTCTCTCCCTCCCTGCCTCCCTCCCTCCCTCTCTCTCTCCCTCCCTGCCTGCCTGCCTGTCTCTCTCCCTCCCTCCCTCCCTCCCTCCCTGCCTCTCTCTCCCCTGCCTCCCTCCCTCCCTCCCTCTCTCTCTCTCCCTCCCCCCTCCCTCCCTCCCTCCCTCCCTCCCTCCCTCCCTCCCTCCCTCCCTCCCTGCCTACCTCCCTCCCTGCCTGTCTCCCTCCCTCCCTCTCTCCCTCCCTCCCTGCCTGTCTCCCTCCCTGTCTCCTCCCTCCCTCCCTCCCTCCCTCCCTCCCTGCCTCCCTCCCTGCCTCTCTCTCTCCCTCCCTGCCTGTCTCCCTCCCTCCCTCCCTCTCTCCCTCCCTCCCTGCCTGTCTCCCTCCCTGCCTGTCTCTCTCTCTCCCTCCCTGTCTCCCTCCCTCCCTCCCTGCCTCCCTCCCTCCCTGTCTCCCTCTCTGCCTGCCTGTCTCCCTCCCTCCCTCCCTGCCTCCCTCCCTCCCTGTCTCCCTCTCTGCCTGCCTGTCTCCCTCCCTCCCTCCCTGCCTCCCTCCCTCCCTGCCTGTCTCCCTCCCTGCCTCCCTCCCTCCTCTGCCTGTCTCCCTCTCTCCCTCCCTCCCTCCCTGTCTCCCTCCCTCCCTCCCTCTCTCTCTCCCTCCCTGCCTGTCTCCCTCCCTCTCTGCCTCCCTCCCTCCCTCTCTCTCTCCCTCCCTGCCTGTCTCCCTCCCTCTCTGCCTGTCTCCCTCCCTGCCTCCCTCCCTCCCTCCCTGCCTGTCTCTCTCTCAGTCACAGACCTGGACGTGAGGTTCCAGTACCGTGGCCGGTGTGTGGGTTCCCTCACGGTGTCTAACCCTCACGGCTGCCGGCTCTACTACGGAGCGCTGGGGCCCAGCCCAGATCAGGAAGACCTGTTTGGACCTGTCTCACTGCAGCAGGTAGGAGAGACAGGGAGGGAGAGACAGGGAGGGAGGGAGGGAGGGAGAGACAGATAGGGAGAGACAGAGAGAGAGAGGGAGGGAGACAGAGAGGGAGAGACAGAGAGAGAGAGAGACGGGGAGGGAGGGAGGGAGAGACAGAGAGCGAGAGACAGACAGAGAGGGAGGGAGAGACAGAGAGGGAGAGACAGAGAGGGAGGGAGGGAGGGAGAGACAGGGAGGGAGAGACAGAGAGGGAGAGACAGGGAGGGAGACAGGGAGAGGGAGAGGGAGAGAGGGAGAGACAAGGAGGGAGAGACAGGGAGAGAGGGAGGGAGAGGGAGGGAGAGAGACAGAGAGGGAGAGAGGGAGGGAGAGGGAGGGAGAGGGAGGGAGGGAGACAGGGAGAGGGAGGGAGAGACAGAGAGGGAGGGAGACAGAGAGGGAGGGAGAGACAGAGAGGGAGACAGACAGACAGACAGACAGACAGACAGACACACAGACAGACAGACACACAGACACACACACAGACAGACTAACCTGTCTCTCTCTCAGGTCTTGTTCCCAGGTTCCTCTGGGCTCCAGAACCAGAAGCAGAGGTTCTACACTGAGGCTGTGCTGAATGTGATGGACAGAGGGCTGATCCTGGAGATCCATCAACAGGACATCTACGCTGTCAGGCTCTGCCAGGCCAAGGTCTTCTGGTCTGGGCCGGGAGCGCCCGAGAGAGGGACCCCCAACCCCATGGAGAGAGAGAGGAAGTTTAAGGTCTTCAGTCTCAATGACTTTCTGCAAGGTGAGAGGGGGTGTGTGTGTGTGTGAGTGTCTGTCTGTGTGTGTGTGTGTGGGAGGGAGGGGGGGTGTGTGTGTGAGAGAGGGAGAGAGGGGGGGGAGTGTGTGTGTCACTGTGTGTGTGTGAAAATTTAAGCTTTAGCATTAGCGGCCGGTCCGTGCTACAATAGACACAAAAAATCAAAACATTTTTTTTTTGATAAACAAACACCATATTTAAGAAAAAATCTTTTATTATTCCATATCGTGTGTGTGTGTGTGTGTGTGTGTGTGTGTGTGTGTGTGTGTGTGTGTGTGTGTGTGTGTGTGTGTGTGTGTGTGTGTGTGTGTGTGTGTGTGTGTGTGTGTGTGTGTGTGTGTGTGTGTGTGTGTGTGTGTGTGTGTGTGTGTGTGTGTGTTAGGTCTGATCTTGTATCAGCGTGGAGAGGCTCAGGCTCCTCCTCCCTTTGAGATCGTCTTCTGTTTCGGTGAAGACTGGCCGGACAGGAAGCCTCAGGACAAGAAACTCATAGTGGTGCAGGTGGGCTATCACAGACAGACAGACAGACAGACACTAACAGTCTCTCTCTCCCTCCAGGTCGTCCTAGTGGTAGCTCGTATCCTTCTAGAGATGTTGACAGACAGACACAGACAGACAGACACAGACAGACAGACAGACAGACAGACACACACACAGACAGACAGACAGACAGACAGACACAGACAGACAGACAGACAGACACAGACAGACAGACAGACAGACAGACAGACATTAACAGTCTCTCTCTCCCTCCAGGTCGTCCCAGTGGTAGCCAGGATTCTTCTAGAGATGTTTTCCGGAGAGCTCAGCTGGTCGACTGACTCCATCAGACTCCAGATCTCCAACCCGGACGTGAAGGACCAGACCGTGGAGCAGTTCAAAGAGCTGCAGAGGCTCCTGCAGACCCAGAACATACAAGGGCCCTGGGCCATGAACCCACCATGAGACAGGCCCTCAGTGTGTGTGTGTGTGTGTGTGTGTGTGTGTGTGTGTGTGTGTGTGTGTGTGTGTGTGTGTGTGTGTGTGTGTGTGTGTGTGTGTGTGTGTGTGTGTGTGTGTGTGTGTGTGTGTGTGTCACAAAGAGGTTGCCCAAACACCTTACTGTTCAAAGGTGTAGTCAGTGATTCTAAATATATTTTTTCATGTTAGTAAATGTTTTAAAGCTGCATTGTGTAGAACAGACTGAGTGGTCTACTAGTAGGAATGTTATAAGAGCCATCAGCTTCCATTGCTTTCTGTTTTTTTATTTTTATTTTTTTTAAGATATTTTTTGGCATTTTTATGCTTTATTTGATGCAGAGAGACAGAGTTGAAATGGAGCAGAGAGGGGAGTGACATGCAGAGAACGACCGCGGGCGGGAATCAAACCCGGGTCTGCTGCTGGGCCCGGCCCAGGGGAGGGGACGCCCTACCAACTGAGCTAAGGGGGGGGGGGGACGCCCTACCAACTGAGCTAAGGGGGGGGGGACGCCCTACCAACTGAGCTAAGGGCCCATGGGGGGACGCCCTACCAACTGAGCTAAGGGCGCCCCTGCTTTCTGGTTTCTAACCGAAATAAAAACATAGTATATTTTATAAAGAGCTTTGTCCTACTATCACCACCATGACGTCACCACTCTAAATGTTCCCTGTTGGGAAAGTGTTTTTTATAAAACTAAAATGTATTGTTTTGGTAAATAAAAATATTTTAATTAATAAATAAAATCCAGTCTTTTTTCAAAGTGAGGAGATTAAAGGGTTAATCCACTGCGAATATTCTCTCAGATTAAAATAGTAAATGAAAAAAAAACTAGTTCAGTGCCCGTCCAAAAAACTTCATAATCAATCAAGGATGCACACTTTCATGCTGTGCACAAGCCATATGCAGAAGCTCAGGCCGATCTGACGAACACTCACTGTGTTTCCACGGCACAACTAGATTGGATTAAGACATATACCGAACTAGACACTCGAACAGACCGCGTCACTTGTCTGAGTATACATGGCCCTTCAGGAATTGGATAAATGTCCGATGCATGGCTGTCTCCACTATGCTAGGTGGCGCTGTAGCCCTTTCAACACGTGGTTAAGAGCCACGTCCGGTTCCCTTCCAGCAATAATTTTTATATATTTATATTTATGTATATAAATTATTATATATATATAGATATTTATTTATATTTATATATACTATCCATGCAATAACCCTACTATTTTTTTACGTCGTCTCCTTCCACTTCCTTGTGAAATCCTCCGCAGGGATTCTCGAGCAAGCGCAGAACGAGAACTCCGATATGCGATATCCGATCCCTGTATACATGCAGAGAGAATGCCGACTATGAACGAGTTATCTAGGTGTTCTTATCCGACTTCTCTTGTCCGTTAATGTGACGATTTGTGTGTGAAGTAGATTGGATAAAGGTGTTAACATGCAGTTTACAAGTCCTGTTGAAGTCTTATTCCTTTAGTTACCTGATTATGAGTCTGCATGTAAACGTACTGAGTGAGAGAGATATGCAAGTCACACACACACACACACACACACACACACACACACACACACACACACACACACACACACACACACACACACACACACAGACACACACAGACACACACAGACAGACAGACAGACAGACAGACAGACAGACAGAGGTTTTTTGCAGATAACGTGCTCAACAACCACATCAGATTAAATTTGACATTTTTCTCAATTCCTCCAAATCAGCTATTTATATGTGTAAACCATTGACCCTTTACTGTGTTTAAAGGTCCCATATTATATATATTGGTCCTTTATCATATTATGCTAAATGCACTTTTTAAATGTGTTCTAACATATCCATGGGTCCACGGTGTGCCTAGAGACTGCCAAACTATTAAAAAATAACAATCTCTCCTTTTCTCACTCTCCCCCTTTCTGAAACCCCCACCCCTTCCCCCAATATACTCCAGTCAGAATTGTCCTCGTTTCTGACCTCAAAAACTGGAAAGCCAGAAGCTTCCACTGTGCAGCCCACACCCCTATTTCTTATTGGTCCACGGCCCCGACAGACAGAGGGCGAGGCGTATCTGGCTTTGTTTCCGGACAGGGGGCGGGGGCAGCTCAAAGATTGTATATTTACGAGGGGAGCTGCAGCTCTTTTTAAAAAATAGGCCATTGTGAGATTAGCTGAACATCAGAATAGTACAATAAATTATCTGAAAGTTTTTTTCAGCAAACGATTAAGAAAAACGTATTAGGGAACACTAAGACCGTATAATATGGTGTATAATCAGTGTTGCCACAGTTACTTTGAAAAAGTAATCCGATTACTGATTAATAGTTACTCCTTAAAATAGTAATTTAGTTACTTTACTGATTACTTGATGTTAAAAGTAACAAAGTTAGATTACAAGTTACTTTAAACGTTTCTTTACAGGTTTTGAAACCCATATATCTCAGTTTAAAACATGTACACATTAAGCCTAGTGGCTGATGGAAAGCCGCTACAGTATAAAACCACATAGATATCTATTATATAGATATCTATATAGAAAGAGAAGAACACCCATGTAAAGATCCATATGTATCAGTGAGCAGCAGGTCTTCCCTTACAGAGAGATGAGTGAAACAGAGACTTATGAATCATACGTCTCTGTTTCACTCATCTCAACATAGTTAGAATCATAACGACATATTTCTATCTGATCATCATGATGATCAAATATAAATATGTCGTTATGATTCTTTAACTGTTCTTACAGCTGAAGGAAAGTTACATTTCTGCTGATAGGTTAGAGATGTTACAACACACACACACACACACACACACACACACACACACACACACACACACACACACACACACACACACACACCCTCTGCCTCCATCCAGCACAGGGCGCGCAGCAGCTGCAGGGAGCGCGCGCTGGTGGAGAGGCGTGACGCGCCGGATCCTCCAGGATGAAGGTAAGACCCGGTCCGGTCCGCCCGGTACCAGAACACACGCGACCCTGTAGCGTGGCGTTAGCGCGGCTCGGTTCGACTCGGCCCGGCCATATCAGATACACAGCGTTCATCTGAATGCAAAGCGGACGGTCTGTTCATGTGCAAAGCGCTTGCTCTAGTGATGGAGGCTCTGTCCGCGAGAGAGAGGGGGCGGTGACGCGCTGTGTTCATGATTCTACACACGTTAACCGGGCCGGTAGCTTTACTATAGCCTGGACCGGGCCGGTACTATGGACAGACAGACAGAGACATGTAGCCTGTATAGAGATAGATAGACACACATAGAGAGGCCTATGAACCGACTACACGCTGTGATGTTGCCCCGGACACAGCGTCTGTGTGTCGGGCTGCAGCGGCCGCTCTGCCCGCTGTCACACACAGGCCCGGTGCGTTACCGGAGATCTGTCCGGTGGTAAGAGGGTCAGTGAGGGAGAACCGGGCCGAACCGAGCCGTGAGGGGGAGGACACGAGCCTGCTAACGGGGGAAACATCTTAACGGTGATAGAGAGAAAATCTGAATAATGATTATTAGTGAATTGATGCGGTGGAGCTGCTGAGTGTAAACGAGCCTTTAGATCTCTGTGTGTGTGTGTGTGTGTGTGTGTGTGTGTGTGTGTGTGTGTGTGTGTGTGTGTGTGTGTGTGTGTGTGTGTGTGTGTGTGTGTGTGTGTGTGTGTGTGTGTGTGTGTGTGTGTGTGTTTCTCATCGCGTCACTAGCAGCTGATCATTCAATTATAAATAAATCAGATTTTTTTTTATGATCAAAATCAATAACAGACATTTTTATATTGTGTTCTTTTCATCCGTGTTTGATTCATGCTGTAAAGGGTTAAAGTATGAACACACACACACACACACACACACACACACACACACACACACACACACACACACATGTTGATTGATATTCGAATATTATCCTGAAGAACGAGTTATGGGTTAGGGTTAGTATCAGTGTTGGGCAAGTTACTTCAAAAGCGTAATGCGGTATTTATTACTTATTACTGGCATTTCAAAGTAGTTAGTTACATTACAATATTACTGTCTTTGAATTGTAAGGCATTACACTACTTTTACATTACTTTTGCATTACTTTCACCAAAATAACATGAAATATGGATTTGGTGTTCTCAATAGATCTTCTTGTGTTCAATGCAGCTCACACAAGTAGGCCTATGCTATATAATATAATGGTCACAGTTATGGCTCATGGTGCAATACATTTTATAATAGAAATACTGTATCTTTAGGTATTTATTTAGCCTATATTAATATCAATAGAGCTAGAGCCTACTACTGTAGATTGAAAAAGTAAATTGAGCCTCAAAGATTTGTTTCTTGCGTTCTGGCGACTTAAAAGCACAAACAAGTTGTTCACATCATCATCAACTTTTGCCTTTTTTAGTTGTTCCAAAGAATCTGCCTTATCATCTTGCCATCTAATCTAAATGATAACAGCCCATTATGTTTGTTTATCGTCTCTCTTGCGTGACATTTTATAATAACAATAGTAGCCTTAATATATCTCCTTTGCTAATTCAAAGCATCCACTCATTATGTTGGGAGTCGATGTGTGTGTCAGAGGCATGAATCGACAAAGCGATCAACTCTTATTTTTTGCTGCAGCACTTTTAGTACTGAGGAGAGCTTGCCAACTGCGCTGTCCTTTACGCACCATCATTGCCGCCGTTATGTTAAGATTTCATAATTTGCATCAAAGCAAACCCTTTAGGCGCCGGGTTTTATTTTTAAAAATACTAGATTTTGACACTTAAATTTCAGAAGGCTCTGGATTGAATGTGGTTTGAGATAGAGACAAAGTGTAAATGAGACAAATATTGAGAATGACCTAAAGTTTTTCTGGGGCGTAAATTTTCCCATCTAATTAGCATATTATGACGTCATATGGTGGCGGCCATGTTGTAGGCTATTATGTAATTTCCATGAAATACCTGATATTTTGAAAGAGAGTTGAAATTATTTAATCAGATTCACGCCTCCATCCATTTGTAATGATCTCCACTTTGTTGTAAGCCAACAGTTGCAAACTAGAACTACACCACAAAACTCATGTAAACAGTAGGCGTTTTTTATGATTTTTTTTACCCACCACAATTTTTGTTTCCTTTTTTCTTCTATTCTGCATTATTACTATTATCATCATTATTATCATTATAATATGATAATATTAATATATATATAATGCTGCGTCGCATGGCTGCACCACTGCTGCGCATGGACGCACGGTGACCGGGGCCGTAGAAAGAGTGAACACCAACTCCCTACTCGTCAACTTTTTGCTTGCCATATCTCTAAATAACCCCTAAATCCAGCAATACCGCTTCAGCATAAATAGCTTCGTGGCACACTATCTCCGATTTCACACCTAATAACAGCGCGATTCATTTGCAGCCTGGACGCGGAGGTGTGTCACCTCTCTGCTCTGACAGCAGGCAGGGACTCGCTCCTAGGGGCTGCTCCGAGACTGACCGCCTCCGAGTGCTCTTAGACGGGGAGGGGCTCGCGGCAGCACCCGCTGCTCGTTGAGCACAGAGTGATACGTGCTTTCACGTCAGAGTCTCCAAACACCACAAAAGTTTTCAATAACTTGGGCAGTGAGACGGAAGCCAGTAGGCTAGCGCATCTTTGGAATCAATTGTAGCAGCAAATCGAGTTTTCTTCTCCTCTAGCAGTAACATTAGCGTGGGTTTTTTTTCCTCCTCTGCGAAACTCGCGGTGTTGGCCAATTTGTATAAAAACAACAAACCAGTCAATTTCGGGTTTAAAATGCATTGTAACGCACGTTTCTGAGCTATGTACCGCGTTACATATTACCTTTTGTTTTGCTGTAATGCCTTACATTACCGCGTTACAGCAAAACGTAATGCATTACAGTAATGCATTACTTCCTGTAACGCGTTACTCCCAACACTGGTTAGTATTAAAGGTGTAGTCAGTGATTCTGGAGAATGCTTGTTCTCACTTAAAAATCACTTTTTGTCTAAATCAGTGAATGTCTCCTCATGATCCACTACCTGTCTGTCTGCTACCTGTCTGTCTCCTCATGATCCACTACCTGTCTGTACTGTGTGAATATCTCCTCATGATCCACTACCTGTCTGTCTGCTACCTGTCTGTCTCCTCATGATCCACTACCTGTCTGTCTGCTACCTGTCTGTCTCCTCATGATCCACTACCTGTCTGTACTGTGTGAATATCTCCTCATGATCCACTACCTGTCTGTCTGCTACCTGTCTGTCTCCTCATGATCCACTACCTGTCTGTCTGCTACCTGTCTGTCTCCTCATGATCCACTACCTGTCTGTCTGCTACCTGTCTGTCTCCTCATGATCCACTACCTGTCTGTCTCCTCATGATCCACTACCTGTCTGTACTGTGTGAATATCTCCTCATGATCCACTACCTGTCTGTACTGTGTGTGCGCTGAAATAAATCCAGTGTTAATACACAGCCTAGGCTCTGTGAACTGGTATGTAAGCAAAGGGTCCATCGTAGCTATAGCAACATGCCCGTTTACAGAGCCTAGGCTGTGTATTAACACTGGATTTGTTTCCAGTCCACTCAGTACAGACAGGTAGTGGATCATGAGGAGATATTCACACAGTACAGACAGGTAGTGGATCATGAGGAGATATTCACTCAGTACAGACAGGTAGTGGATCATGAGGAGATATTCACTCAGTACAGACAGGTAGTGGATCATGAGGAGATATTCACTCAGTACAGACAGGTAGTGGATCATGAGGAGATATTCACTCAGTACAGACAGGTAGTGGATCATGAGGAGATGTTCACTGAGTCCAGGTTCTGGTTCTGGTCTCAGTGTTGTGGTGTAACCCCCGTGTGTGTGTGTGTGTGTGTGTGTGTGTGTGTGTGTGTGTGTGTGTGTGGTGTGTGTGTGTGTGTGTGTGTGTGTGTGTGTGTGTAGACCCCGTGACCTCTGGTTGACCTCTTGGCCCGTTGGGCAGAATGGACCCGGTCGGCTTCCTGCTGGCGGCCATGTTGGTTTCCATGGCGACGTCCCAGTCACCTGACGCAGGTGAGTTCACAGGTCAATCCTTAAAGATATACTGTAGCTAGTGTGAGAGTGTGTGTGTGTGTGTGTGTGGGGGGGGCATGGTGTAGTGGTTAGACCCCCCCCCCCCCCACTAGAGTCTCAGTCCTCTTCACAGAAGACCCGGGTTAGAATCCAGCCCGGGTCGTTCTCTGCATGTCATTCCCCTCTCTGTCTGTCAGTCTGTCTGTCTGTCTGTCTGTCCTCTTCACAGCAGACCCGGGTTAGAATCCAGCCCGGGTCGTTCTCTGCATGTCATTCCCCTCTCTGACAAATTTCATCTTTGTCTCTACAAACTGTCTAATAACGCAAAAATAAATCAGTACATCCGTAGTTCTGACCCGTCTCTTGATTTCCAGGTGAACTGGACCTGAACCGGACGGCTGAATCGCGCCCCAATCCTAACCCCCCCTCTCACCCTGGCCGGGGGGGCTTGGGTTCGGCGGAGGACCCTGATGCTGGAGCTCAGGGCATCCACCTGCTGCTGCGTCCTCCTGACCTGCTGTCTCCGTCCCTGGCCCCTCCTCCCCTGCCCCCCCTGACCCCTCCGGCCCCCCCCTTGGAGGCCTGGGGGTCTGGAGACTACATGGAGACCCTCTCCTTCATGGACCAGGACTCTCTCTCCTTCATGGAACCCGAGGGAGAGGAGCTTTCCCTGGGCTCGTATGACTCCGGCTTCCCCTCCCGCCCAGTTCTGGAGCTCTCGCTCTCCCCACAGACACCCCGCAGCCCTCTGGAGCTGTCCCCCTCCGCGCCCACCCCCCGGACCCCCTCACACACACACCCCAGCCCCCCAGACGTCTTCCCTTCCTGGGATGACGAGGACTATGATGAGCTGGTTCCTCTGGAGCCCACGGAGGTTCTGCTGCCCGACATGAACAGTCTGGAGTATTACAGCAACCTGCTGGAGCGCGGCCGGGTGCCCCCCACCCCCCACAGACCCCCCATCTCCCCCACAGCCACACACAGCCTGCCTACCACCACCCAGAGCCTCCCTACAACCCAGACCCTGCCTCCCACCACCAGCTTCCTGCCTTCCCCCGGACACACTCCCACTCTCTCTCCCACTGTCCCAGCCCGGGAGCACCAACCTGAACCCTTACCCACTGTCCCAGGCCCCCCCTCTCTCAGGACCCCCCCTCCCCCTCGGCCCCCCTCCCTCAGGACCCCCCCTCCCCCTCGGACCCCGGCCAACACAACGGGCCGAGTGCCCCCCCCTCCCCCGCTGGGACCCCCGACGCGCCCGGAGAAGACAGACAGGACAGACAGGACTAACCCTAACCCTCCACTAGTAGAGAAGCCTCCGCTGGTGGAACAGAAGCCTCCGGTGGTCATAAAGGTCCCAGTGAAGCTCCCTCCCCCCGGACCACCCCCTCCCTCTCTGTCCCGTGTCCCGGCCGTCAGTCTAACTCGCGCCCCCAC
>CM049416.1:25365000-25382500 GCA_026929865.2 Hyperoplus lanceolatus
CTATCTATTTATCTATTTCTCTGTCCATCCATCTATCCATCCACTATCTATTGGCTCTTTTGGCTGTACCGATTCAAACCATGCCGGGCTGATTTGTATTTCCATTATAGGTCCCGCTGTGTTGACATCAAGGCGGATTCCTTAACTTAAATTAAGCACATTCAACGGCAAAACCATTCCCTGCATAGCTACCATAACTTCTACAACCATCTGTCAAATACCCAGATTACTGTCAGATGTCTGTCTGTGGTGCTAAGCTAACCGTTAGCCTCATCTCCTCATTACCACATGTTGCCTTCCATCAGACCGGGTCTCTACTGGCGCTTTTCCACCGGGGCTGAACCGTACCGGGCTGAACCGTACCGGGCTGGTTTGCATAACATTACCATGGTTACTGGGCCGTACAAAGCGCACCAAACGTTATTCAAATCATAAAGCATATTCAACTAACAATACATTGCGTCATTAAAGCCAAAATAATTCCCTGCATAGCTAGCATAACTTCTACAACACTTTGGTTAATAACAAGGGCTGAGTCCACTAGCTCAATGCTAACATGCAATGGAAAACGCCATTGAAGCCCTAACAGAAACATGCCTCTCGATAGCGGTAATGTTAAACTGTACTTGAGCTAACGGAATCAACCGCGTCTTCAGGCCTTTGCACGCCGGGCGCGACGCAAAGAAATGGCACGAAAACACAAATAATTTGGAATGTGAATTTTTAACGTATCTCACTATCGGAACCAACGAAAAATCAAACTCAGTTCAAAAAAAGAAGACGCAGATTCGCAAAGCAAAATGACGGCGCTGATGTGACGGCTTGTGTTGACTCTGTATACGGTCGCTAATTATTAACAACGCGCGAATTAATCACACAAATAAAACGCGCCGGTGTGCAAAGGCCTTTAGCCGTGCTGTAATAGAAATGCAAACCAAACCGAACCAAACCAGGCTTAAAGCTGGGGTGGAGGATTTGGGGAGAAAATAGCAGTTGGGATAGAGATTCGAATGAAAATACCTCAACCGCTCCACTTGTTCTCTTTGGTCCCTCCCCTATGGTCCCTCCCTGACACACTCTACACCAACAACGTCGTGCCAAAGTGAATGGACAGTCCCAACAGCCAATAAGAACAGAGAATCGGAGCTTCGCTCTGATTGGTCAAAGTGTACCGCTCAGGTTAACTTTGACCAATCAGAAATCACATACCCCAGCTCTAACCAGTCGATGGGAAAACGCCACTTGAGACCGTTTCTCGTGTCCATGTCACAAACCATAACAATGAGGTCGCTGCTGTCAGACAGAAGAAAAAAAGAAATATGAATATAAGAATGACTCTATAGATGTGTACAGATAGACTCATGAGCACAATGTTAATGTGAGATTATAACCAGAGTATTGAGATGTTATTTTGCTTCTATGTGGATATATCTAGATCTTTATTTTGCTCAGACCGACGTGTTGCTGCTGTAGACTCGCTGTGTGTTCGTGTCGTGGAAAAAAAGAGAAAATAATGTTCATGGAATATTTTGTTTGTTCATCGCTGATCATGTGACTGTTCTGTTGAGGGAGGAGCTGGTCATTCAGGGCAGCAGAGAGACAACAGCGCAGCCCGGTGGTAGGGGGTGGAACTACACAGGAAAACACATTGGCCCTCAATTACTATAAGTGTGTGGAAATGTTCTTACTTGAAGCCAAAAAAAATTGAGTACGCAAAATCTTTGTTGCATTTATGACAACCTCCCTCATAGAACATGGGTCTGCAGACCAATCTACTGATTGAACAGTTGCAGAGTAAACAGTGCTGTCTGATTAAGAGCAATCTGAAAAATAATGTTCCTTCTGCATCTCAGGATTTGATATAGTCTCTAAAATGTCCTCTCAAAGTGAAACCAGATTGATGCATTTTACTTTAAAAAGGTAAAACATTTTCGGGGGGACATGTCCCTGGACCCCCCAACAAGGACCAGGGTCCCTCCAACAGTATCCCAAAATCCTGTGGGAAACACTGACTTCCTTAATATGTTTTGCCATTAATTGTATCTTTGTGGAAAAGTCAGTGTACCTGACTGGATAGGGAGGAGTGGGGGGGGGCCCTTTATCTCATAATCTGTCTATGGTTAGAGGGTGAGAGGGTTAGAGGGTTAGAGGGTGAGAGGGTGAGAGGGTTAGAGGGTTAGAGGGTGAGAGGGTGAGAGGGTTAGAGGGTGAGAGGGTGAGAGGGTTAAAGGGTGAGAGGGTGAGAGGGTTAGAGGGTGAGAGGGTGAGAGGGTTAGAGGGTGAGAGGGTTAGAGGGTGAGAGGGTGAGAGGGTTAGAGGGTGAGAGGGTGAGAGGGTTAGAGGGTTAGAGGGTTAGAGGGTTAGAGGGTGAGAGGGTGAGAGGGTTAGAGGGTGAGAGGGTTAGAGGGTGAGAGGGTGAGAGGGTTAGAGGGTGAGAGGGTGAGAGGGTTAGAGGGTGAGAGGGTTAGAGGGTGAGAGGGTTAGAGGGTTAGAGGGTGAGAGGGTGAGAGGGTGAGAGGGTTAGAGGGTGAGAGGGTGAGAGGGTTAGAGGGTGAGAGGGTGAGAGGGTTAAAGGGTTAGAGGGTGAGAGGGTTAGAGGGTGAGAGGGTTAGAGGGTGAGAGGGTTAGGGGGGTTTAGCTGTGTAGACCCTGCTGCTCTGACTGCCCGGCTCCTCGCTGCTGATTGGCCGTTGTTGTGATGTCATCAGAAGTCGTCACAGTTTGTCCGTCGGCATGTTTAACTGAGTTGAGGCTTCGCTGTGATGTTAGCATTAGCATGCTGCTAAACATATAGATTTAATACTTTTAGAACTAAAGAACAGAAAAGTGCCATAAAGCCATCGAGTCCATCTAACAGCAGAACAAGTTTCATGTTTTGTTGGTCAAACTTCACAGTAAGGGTTCATTAATTAACTGTTATTTAATGCTCAGTCAAAGCTGCTCCGAGGAACTTTCAGCTTTAGTTCATTCTTGCAGCCCCGCGGTAGTGTGTTCACCACGCCAGCTGTTGTTCCTGGGTGAGCGTATACCCACGACAAAGGCATTAGAAAAATGAGACTGTTTCAGAAATATTTAAAAGTTCCTCAGAGCACCTTTAATGTCCCCTTATTGTAAAGTGTTACCGTTTAGTTTTTCCAGAAGTATTTTATATTCTACAGACGGTTCAAAGTGTATAAGCGACGCGGTGGTGAATAGAAACGTATTATATAGAAGATATTTTATCTGCGAACAAACTCAAAGACTCTGAGATCTGCCTGGCAACAAGCTACGCAAGATCTGATTGGACCTGGCACCTGTCAGTCAAGCTGGAGGGATTTAACGCCCACACAGCGTCACATGGTGCTAATACACACCTGCAGGGGACATTACACACACACACACACACACACACACACACACACACACACACACACACACAATACACAGACCCTGCGTTCCAATCCCCATACTATCTACTATTTAGTTTAGTAGAAAAAAGATTTAGGATGTCCTGATTCTTGTGGCCAGATTTAGGATGGTTAGAAGTACTCGGATGTCCTACTTCATGCGGCCAAGATTGTTAGTGTTGAAAACTGCATCCTATTTGGGCGATTCTGACCCACAATCCAGTGCGCACGTGAAGTGACGTCACATCGACGGAGCCTCCATATGAAAACAAACGGGGATGAGACGGATATAAAAGCAAGAGGCAAGATCAAGGAGCCATGTTAGGATGAAATAAATAAGTTAAAGTATGTCCCAGTTGTAGCATACTGCATCCTAACTAGATTCTGTTTATGGTCAGATGTAGGTATGGAGGAGAGGAGAGAGAAAGAGAAAGAGGAGATTTGGAATGCAGGGACAGTTAAACAGAACACACACACACACACACACACACACACACACACACACACACACACACACACACACACACACACACACACACACACACACACACACACACACACATCCTGCAGGTGCCTGAAGGAGCTTTTCTTCTTCTCGTTCCTGAATGTTTCCGTCTGTTTTCTAAAGTGTCTGAATCAAATGTTTGGAAGTTTATTCATGACTCAGGCCTCGTTCACACACACACACACACACACACACACACACACACACACACACACACACACACACACACACACACACACACACACACACACACACACACACATCATACACACACCTGCATAAAAACAAGATTTTAATTCTTCACATAAAACATATTCAGACGTGGGGAAACTCAATATGAATCTGCACAAAACAGTTTGAAAAAATGATCACGACTCGTTTGGTTTAGACGTTAACATGAGACCCTAACCCTAACCCTTAGTCATGAACAAACTTCCATAACGGTTTAACCTCATTCCTGTTGATCAACCAGCGGAGAGACAGAGCAGTAAAGGAGCAGTCAGTGATTCTGGAGAGCGTTTGTTGTCAAAATCACTTTCAGTCAAAATCAGTGAACATCTCCTCATGATCCACTACCTGTCTGTACTGTGTGAATATCTCCTCATGATCCACTACCTGTCTGTACTGTGTGAACATCTCCTCATGATCCACTACCTGTCTGTACTGAGTGAATATCTCCTCATGATCCACTACCTGTCTGTACTGTGTGTCTGTCTCCTCATGATCCACTACCTGTCTGTACTGTGTGTCTGTCTCCTCATGATCCACTACCACAATGTCTTTATGTTTTTAATGATTTTATGCTCTGTAAGGTGACGTTGGGTGTCATGAAAGGCGCCTATAAATTAGATGTATTATTATTGTTATTATTATACCTGTTTGTACTGTGTGTGAGCTGTGTATTAACCCTGTTTACAGAGTCTGGGCTGTGTATTAACCCTGTTTACAGAGCCTAGGCTGTGTATTAACCCTGTTTACAGAGCCTAGGCTGTGTATTAACCCTGTTTACAGAGCCTAGGCTGTGTATTAACCCTGTTTACATAGCCTAGGCTGTGTATTAACACTGGGTTTATTTCAGCTCACACACAGTACAGACAGGTAGTGGATCATGAGGAGATATTCACTGATCTTATTCTCCAGAATCACTGTCAGTCTGAATCTGTCGGTTGGTTTGATGAGTCACATGACCAACTGAAGAATAAACATTTAATATGTTCAAGGTCAAACTGAGTCCTATTGATTTATACACACACACACAGAGAGACACGCACGCACACACACACACACACACAGAGAGAGAGAGACAGACACGCACACACACACACACACACACACACACACAGAGAGAGAGAACAGACACGCACGCACACACACAGAGACAGACACGCACACACACAGAGAGAGAGAGAGAGACACACGCACGCACACACACACACACACACATAGAGAGAGACACACGCACGCACACACACACACACACACATAGAGAGAGAGAGAGACACACACACACATAGAGAGAGAGAGACACACACACACACACACACACACACACACACACACACACAGAGGGACACGCAGTAACACGCACACACACATACAGAGACACACACACACATAGAGAGAGACACACATATCCAGTGACACACACACATAGAGAGACACACACACACACACACACAGAGGGACACGCAGTAACACACACACACACATAGAGAGAGAGACACACACACACACACACACACACACACACACACACACACAGTAACTAGCACCTCAGTAATCTTTTGGGATAAACTAATGATATTCCAGTTAATAATCAGATCGCTGCACGTCATTGTGTTTGATCTAAAGACTAAACCTGAATCTCTGTGGAATCTGCTCCCCCTCCTCAGAGGCCTATGACCTCTAACCCCGCCCCCTCCCCCCCACCACCCCGCCCCCCTGTGTACACAAACACACTACCCTCCCCTAGTGCCCTATGCATCTCCACTGACTCACTTCCACACACACACTCTTACTTCCCCCTTGTGAAGTGACCTCGGGTTCCTTGAAAGGCGCTTTGTGAATTAAATGTATTATTATTATTTGTGTAAAGAGATAAATACTTATTACAATTACACTCTGTGAGTAACTTCACACACACACACACACACACACACACACACACACACACACACACACACACACACACACAAAGAAACACAGATACACACAGACACACCCACATTAACAAATACACACCCATGAAAACACACACAGACTAACACAGACGCACACCCATATAAACACACACACACACACACACACACACACACACACACACACACACACACACACACACACACACACACACACACACACACACACACTGACCTTTGTAGCAGAAAAACAGGAAAAGCCAGACGCTTAAAACAACATGAAACTGTTTTTTGTTTTTGCTCTGAGAAAACGTTTTTAATGTTAATTTAGAGACTTCAGTCCAGATGTCAAATGATTATTTGATAAATCTAAATATACCAATGAACCCTTATGATAAAATGAGTCATACTTCCCTACTATTTAGTATGCCAGAAAAAGATTTAGGATGTCCCAATACATGCAGGTCAATTGCAGTATGCTGAAAATACATAAATGTCCCACTAACTCCAATAGCATTTTGCAGTATTTGTCTTTATTCTTGACATTTCTCGACATAATGAAAAACATCTTCCTTATCTGATCTTGTTTTCCCTCCTGTCTGTGGCCCTAAAAATCTTCTGTACTTTAGTATGTAGTGTAGTAAAAAGACTAAAACTCTTCTGTACTTTAGTATGTAGTGTAGTAAAAAGACTAAAACTCTTCTGTACTCTAGTATGTAGTGTAGTAAAAAGACTAAAACTCTTCTGTACTTTAGTATGTAGTGTAGTAAAAAGACTAAAACTCTTCTGTACTTTAGTATGTAGCGTAGTAAAAAGACTAAAACTCTTCTGTACTTTAGTATGTAGTGTAGTAAAAAGATTAAAACTCTTCTGTACTTTAGTATGTAGTGTAGGAAAAAGACTAAAACTCTTCTGTACTTTAGTATGTAGTGTAGTAAAAAGAAATAGTATGTGATTTGGAACCCTGAGTCAGTGTTGACTGTAAAACTAGAAAGACCCCGCCCCCTTTCAGCTGCTCCATGGAGACGCTGACTCATTTCCCGACACACCTGCCCAGGTAAACAGCTGCTGAGCCGGAACAACCTGCCGCTGTGTGTGTGTGTGTGTGCGCGCGCGTCTCTGCAGAATGAGAAAAGACGCCGAAAAGCATCAGGATTAATCGCAATAAACTGCACGTGAGTTCAGTCTTGATTTATAGCGTGTAACCGTGACGCTAACGGCCTCCTGACGTCATCTACAGGTAGAGCAGTGTCTCGAGGCCACAGGTAAACTGAAGGAACTAAAGATTTACCTTTAACCTAAAGTTAACACGGAGGTAAAGCGGCTACTAACAGGACAATACCTCCACGGCTTCTGCGCTCCTCAGAACAGTTCATAGTTTAACTTTATCGCTTCGAGATTTGTTTTCTACGTTCCGAACTCGCTTCAGTATCAGTCACTTTGAGGTTTTTATGACGTAATCTTTCAATGTTTACAAACAGTTAAACAAACATGGCGGCCCAGCGGTCAGAAGGGACTGTCGGTGACTTCGGCGTGAAACTGAAACTGTTCAGATCAATAGGAAATGTTTAATCTCGTGTTGGAAACTGTGATGATGACGTTTCACTGAGGAGCTATGTCACTCAACGGAGGGAAATGTGAATGGAGTCTGGTGAAGGTTTAAAACTATGAACGTTTCAGGTGAAATAATGCGATTTATTGATCCTATAATGAAATATTTGATCTCTGACAGTGAATGTGTTTTAACGGTTCGACTGGAAACTAAACGTTAAACTGACAGAATAGATTTTTTCTTTTTGGATATTTTTTTTTTGTCACTAATGAAATTGTTAAATGTGAATGTGATGTGTTTTATATATATCTGTGTGTTCCAGGATGAGTTAGTGTGTGTGTGTGTGTGTGAGTGTGTGTGTGTGTGTGTGTGAGTTGCGGTCTATGAAGGCTGCATTTGAAGACCGATTGCGTCATAGCGGCGCGCAAAGGTTGTTCCATTTGCAAGGCTCCTTGCAAGGCTCCTCATATGCGGTCGTGAAATGCAGCCTTCGTGTCACGGTTTTGAAGGCTGCATCAGTATCCTTCGCAGCCCAACATATCCCAAGATTCATTGCGTTTTTTTCAGAGATGGCATACAATAAAATAAAAAATAACAAAACAGCAACGTGTTGCTCCATCTTCTTAACTTTTATCTTCCTTTCTTTTTTTCTTGTACTTCTTTTTCTTTTTTCCTCTGTTGACAAGGCTGTCTCCGTTGGCAGCTATCAGGGTTGCTAGGCAGCACAGGAGCGGCGAGTCGTCACGCAAGGTAACGGCTTGTTACGCAAACCGGAAATGCTCGTAAACGGAGACCTGCGGAGACCGTCTCGTTTAACAACGCTCGTTCGGCCTTCGAATCGGCCTTCACAGGCTATAGCCTTCATAGAGCGCGAGACTGGCTGTGTCTTGATTCAGGGGTTGCGGTCTTGGAACCGGCCTCGTAGGCTGCATTTGAAGACCGATTGCGTCATAGCGGCGCGCAAAGGCTGTCCCATTTGCAAGGCTCCTCGCAAGGCTCCTCATATGCGGTCGTGAAATGCAGCCTTCGTTTCACGGTTTTGAAGCAGTTTTGAAGGCTGCATCAGATGGATCCTTCGTGGCCCAACATATCCCATGATTCATTGCGTTTTTTTCAGAGATGGCATAAAATAAAATAAAAATTAACAAAACAGCAACGTGTTGCTCCATCTTCTTAACTTTTATCTACCTTTCTTTTTTTCTTGTACTTTTTTTTCTTTTCGTCTGGTAGGCAACTTCTTTTTCTTTTTTCCTCCGTTGACAAGGCTGTCTCCGTTGGCAGCAATCAGGGTTGCTAGGCAGCACAGGAGCGGCGAGTCGTCACGCAAGGTAACGGCTTGTTACGCAAACCGGAAATGCTCGTAAACGGAGACCTGCGGAGACCGTCCCGTTTAACAACGCTCGTTGGCCTCAAAACCGGCCTTCATAGGCTATAGCCTTCATGGCCCACGAGGCTGCGTCCTACCAAGGCTGCAACCCCTGAATCAAGACACAGCCACTGCATCCTACCAAGGAGGTCTCTGTAAGGGGAGAGAGAGAGAGAGAGAGAGAGAGAGAGAGAGAGAGAGAGAGAGAGAGAGAGAGAGAGAGAGAGAGAGAGAGAGAGAGAGAGAGAGAGAGAGAGAGAGAGAGAGAGAGAGAGAGAGAGAGAGAGAGAGAGAGAGAGAGAGAGAGAGAGAGAGAGAGAGAGAGAGAGAGAGAGAGAGAGAGAGAGAGAGAGAGAGAGAGAGAGAGAGAGAGAGAGAGAGAGAGAGAGAGAGAGAGAGAGAGAGAGAGAGAGAGAGAGAGAGAGAGAGAGAGAGAGAGAGAGAGAGAGAGAGAGAGAGAGAGAGAGAGAGATCCAGGATGAGTATGAGTCAGTGTTGGGAAAGTTATTTTTCTATGTGAACTAGTTGAAAGTTCAGTTGACACCCTTTAGTTCAGTTCACAGTTCAAAAATGAACTAGTTCATTGTTCTTTTTTTCAATATGTTGCTGCAGGCTATTATTTTTTATAAATAATTGCCACATTCCGTATAGAACCACAGACAGGAATGATTTCAATAACATTCAGTCCACACTAGAAGCCAGCTGCAGCTTTTCCCCTACAGTATATTCTCAAAAACATGAGGAAAAAGCTGCTGTTTGATGGTCTTTATAATGAGGAATTATTCAAGCTAAAACCATTTTTCCATTTTTATAATTTTCCAAACCTGGAAACAATTCACATGAAATTTCATTCAAAGAAATCTGTAAAAATCTACCAGGCAGGTTCAATCTACCAGGCAGGTTCAATCTACCAGGCAGGTTCACCAGACAAATGACAACTTGAAACAGTAAAACCCTCAAGGAGACCATTGTTTTTTTTAGATATTTATTGTGTTATTGATAGTGTAGAGACAGAGGTGAAATGGGGCAGAGAGGGGAGTGACATGCAGAGAACGACCGCGGGCTGGAATCAAACCCGGGTCTGCTGCTGCCCTATCAACTGAGCTAAGGGTGCCCCAAGGAGACCATTGTAAACTGCAGTATACTGTTAACAACAAAGTCCAGAAGATGTGTTGACATAATTATTAACACAAACACAATCTGAGGAAGGTAACGATCATACGGAGAAGAGGTAGAGCCTGAGGCTAGGTCCATGGTCTGAGTCATGGGTCTGAGTAAGCTCTGCTGCATTCATTTGTTTTTGTTTTTTTCCGCGGTGTTTCACATTTTGATGACGCAGCGGCGGTGCGACGCTGTGGTGGCATGTGTTGCCAGATTGGGTGTTTTTCAGCTACATATTAAGGGCTGTTTACGATGTCTTTTAGCGGGGGGTTTCTATAGAAATCTGGCACTCGATGAACGATTGAACGACTGTAAGAGCGCGTTCACAAACGCCAGAATGAGCGCGTTCACACAAACGTTCAGTTCACGTTCGCCCAGATATGAACCACATATCATTGTGCCTCAACACATTCAGGCACAACAC
The DNA here is from genome assembly GCA_026929865.2 of Hyperoplus lanceolatus. Lineage (NCBI taxonomy): Eukaryota > Metazoa > Chordata > Actinopteri > Uranoscopiformes > Ammodytidae > Hyperoplus > Hyperoplus lanceolatus. Next base: position 25,375,533 of record CM049416.1, read on the forward strand.
TGTTTGTGTGTGTGTGTGTGTGTTTGTGTGAGTGTGTGTGTGTGTGTGTCTGTGTCTCTGTGTGAGTCTGTGTGTTAAACCTCTCTCTGTGTGTGTGTGTGTGTTAAACCTCTGTGTGTGTTTTCCAGGATGAGTGACGGGATGAAGACTGAGCTGGTGAGCGCCATCTACCTGCAAGACCTGGAACTGCAGGAGGAGCCTTCAGGCAAGACCCAAGGCACACACAAGCCTTCAGGCAAGACCCAAGGCACACACGAGCCTTCAGGTAAGACCCAGGGCACACACAAGCCTTCAGGTAAGACCCAGGGCACACACAAGCCTTCAGGTAAGACCCAGGGCACACACAAGCCTTCAGGTAAGACCCAGGGCACACACAAGCCTTCAGGTAAGACCCAGGGCACACACAAGCCTTCAGGTAAGACCCAGGAGACCCATGGGGAATCTGAGCTCCACCGGAAACACAAAACCTTCTTCTTTTTCTTTTACTGGCGGCGTTCACCTAGCGGTGAATAATAACAAGACACAGTTTCCACCGGCTATGGGTCTAGTAGACAGTAACATAAGGCAGTTTGTTAAGGGTCCTAATGCTTTACAGTAACATAAGGCAGTTTGTTAAGGGTCCTAATGCTATACAGTAACATAAGGCAGTTTGTTAAGGGTCCTAATGCTTTACAGTAACATAAGGCAGTTTGTTAAGGGTCCTAATGCTTTACAGTAACATGAGGCAGTTTGTTAAGGGTCCTAATGCTATACAGTAACATGAGGCAGTTTGTTAAGGGTCCTAATGCTATACAGTAACATGAGGCAGTTTGTTAAGGGTCCTAATGCTTTACAGTAACATGAGGCAGTTTGTTAAGGGTCCTAATGCTTTACAGTAACATGAGGCAGTTTGTTAAGGGTCCTAATGCTTTACAGTAACATAAGGCAGTTTGTTAAGGGTCCTAATGCTATACAGTAACATGAGGCAGTTTGTTAAGGGTCCTAATGCTTTACAGTAACATAAGGCAGTTTGTTAAGGGTCCTAATGCTTTACAGTAACATAAGGCAGTTTGTTAAGGGTCCTAATGCTTTACAGTAACATAAGGCAGTTTGTTAAGGGTCCTAATGCTTTACAGTAACATGAGGCAGTTTGTTAAGGGTCCTAATGCTTTACAGTAACATGAGGCAGTTTGTTAAGGGTCCTAATGCTTTACAGTAACATAAGGCAGTTTGTTAAGGGTCCTAATGCTTTACAGTAACATAAGGCAGTTTGTTAAGGGTCCTAATGCTATACAGTAACATGAGGCAGTTTGTTAAGGGTCCTAATGCTTTACAGTAACATGAGGCAGTTTGTTAAGGGTCCTAATGCTATACAGTAACATGAGGCAGTTTGTTAAGGGTCCTAATGCTTTACAGTAACATGAGGCAGTTTGTTAAGGGTCCTAATGCTAGACAGTAACATGAGGCAGTTTGTTAAGGGTCCTAATGCTTTACAGTAACATGAGGCAGTTTGTTAAGGGTCCTAATGCTATACAGTAACATGAGGCAGTTTGTTAAGGGTCCTAATGCTATACAGTAACATGAGGCAGTTTGTTAAGGGTCCTAATGCTTTACAGTAACATGAGGCAGTTTGTTAAGGGTCCTAATGCTTTACAGTAACATAAGGCAGTTTGTTAAGGGTCCTAATGCTATACAGTAACATAAGGCAGTTTGTTAAGGGTCCTAATGCTTTACAGTAACATGAGGCAGTTTGTTAAGGGTCCTAATGCTTTACAGTAACATGAGGCAGTTTGTTAAGGGTCCTAATGCTTTACAGTAACATGAGGCAGTTTGTTAAGGGTCCTAATGCTTTACAGTAACATAAGGCAGTTTGTTAAGGGTCCTAATGCTTTACAGTAACATGAGGCAGTTTGTTAAGGGTCCTAATGCTATACAGTAACATGAGGCAGTTTGTTAAGGGTCCTAATGCTTTACAGTAACATGAGGCAGTTTGTTAAGGGTCCTAATGCTATACAGTAACATGAGGCAGTTTGTTAAGGGTCCTAATGCTTTACAGTAACATAAGGCAGTTTGTTAAGGGTCCTAATGCTTTACAGTAACATGAGGCAGTTTTTAAGGGTCCTAATGCTTTACAGTAACATGAGGCAGTTTGTTAAGGGTCCTAATGCTTTACAGTAACATGAGGCAGTTTGTTAAGGGTCCTAATGCTTTACAGTAACATGAGGCAGTTTGTTAAGGGTCCTAATGCTTTACAGTAACATAAGGCAGTTTGTTAAGGGTCCTAATGCTATACAGTAACATGAGGCAGTTTGTTAAGGGTCCTAATGCTTTACAGTAACATAAGGCAGTTTGTTAAGGGTCCTAATGCTTTACAGTAACATGAGGCAGTTTGTTAAGGGTCCTAATGCTATACAGTAACATGAGGCAGTTTGTTAAGGGTCTTAATGCTTTACAGTAACATGAGGCAGTTTGTTAAGGGTCCTAATGCTTTACAGTAACATGAGGCAGTTTGTTAAGGGTCCTAATGCTTTACAGTAACATGAGGCAGTTTGTTAAGGGTCCTAATGCTAGACAGTAACATGAGGCAGTTTGTTAAGGGTCCTAATGCTTTACAGTAACATAAGGCAGTTTGTTAAGGGTCCTAATGCTTTACAGTAACATGAGGCAGTTTGTTAAGGGTCCTAATGCTTTACAGTAACATAAGGCAGTTTGTTAAGGGTCCTAATGCTTTACAGTAACATGAGGCAGTTTGTTAAGGGTCCTAATGCTATACAGTAACATGAGGCAGTTTGTTAAGGGTCCTAATGCTATACAGTAACATGAGGCAGTTTGTTAAGGGTCCTAATGCTTTACAGTAACATAAGGCAGTTTGTTAAGGGTCCTAATGCTTTACAGTAACATAAGGCAGTTTGTTAAGGGTCCTAATGCTTTACAGTAACATGAGGCAGTTTGTTAAGGGTCCTAATGCTATACAGTAACATAAGGCAGTTTGTTAAGGGTCCTAATGCTTTACAGTAACATGAGGCAGTTTGTTAAGGGTCCTAATGCTTTACAGTAACATGAGGCAGTTTGTTAAGGGTCCTAATGCTTTACAGTAACATGAGGCAGTTTGTTAAGGGTCCTAATGCTAGACAGTAACATGAGGCAGTTTGTTAAGGGTCCTAATGCTTTACAGTAACATGAGGCAGTTTGTTAAGGGTCCTAATGCTATACAGTAACATAAGGCAGTTTGTTAAGGGTCCTAATGCTTTACAGTAACATGAGGCAGTTTGTTAAGGGTCCTAATGCTTTACAGTAACATGAGGCAGTTTGTTAAGGGTCCTAATGCTATACAGTAACATAAGGCAGTTTGTTAAGGGTCCTAATGCTATACAGTAACATAAGGCAGTTTGTTAAGGGTCCTAATGCTTTACAGTAACATAAGGCAGTTTGTTAAGGGTCCTAATGCTTTACAGTAACATGAGGCAGTTTGTTAAGGGTCCTAATGCTTTACAGTAACATAAGGCAGTTTGTTAAGGGTCCCACGTGGCAGGACGGTGGTACAAAGGAGATGTTGAGGTAGAAGATGAATGAAGCAACAAAGCTTTGTGTTCTTCCGCCACCACATTAAGATAAACAACTCATTTTACAAAGTGGAGTGAAAGACATTAAAGATCTCCTATTATACTACTTTTCTCTTAATGTCTCATTAATGACTCCTATAGAGCAACCTGACACCAATCACATCACAAAAAACATGTAGATTTTCGGGACACTCTTCCTCTTACCCTAGAGAGCACAGCAGTCTCTCCCTACCCACTGCTTTGAGCTTCTCCGCCCCTCCCCCCCTCCTGCAAACCCCACTCCGTTGTGATTGGTTACCTTCCTTCCGGAACATTTCCAGCAGCGCGGGGGGAGATTTCTGAGAGCAGGCAGGTGGGGGCATGGCCGGAGCGCGCCTGAGCAGCATTACCATACATGGAAACATTCGGGAACGTGACGGCACGATACCCGAAAATTTGAACAAGTGACTTCTCGACCGGCTGCCCTTGTGTTTAGCGCTCTGCACAGCCACCCCAGACGGTCAGCAGGGAATACGTCTAAATGCATGTACATCATTATTTGATACTCTAGTATGGTTAAACATGACTATAAATCATTATAACAATGTTTATAGGTCATAAAAGTTTAAAAAGTATCATAGGTCTACTTTAACCTCTGACACATAAGGCGGAGTCTCCATTGTAGATCCTGATTGATGTATTACCAGATCCCTTGTCCTCTAGTGATCACAGTTTAAATTATATAATTTCTATATTCATATTAGTCTATTGAACGAGGCTCGGCTGTGACTTTGGGATGACGCAAGTGAACAGTAACGATCGCAGAATTACATTTCAACCTGACATAAATCTGTTCAGTGGCACAGATGTTAAAAAACTCCTGATAATAAATAGATTACATAATGAGATACATACAATACAATAGGTTTATGAATCTGAATGTAGAACATGTTCACAAGATTTCTATGGAGTGATTTTGCTTCATACTGTACAGGGACGCGTTGTGACAGTGACTCTTTCTTCAGTCGGAGCTGCAGCGTAAAGTGAAAACAAACTCAGAGTAGGTCAAACCACCTATCCAGCAGGTTAGAGCCACGGCGTATGTTGCCGCAGTAAACCAGCTGCCTGAAACAGGCCCTGGCCACTTGGCCGGCAGTAAAACTAAACGAAGAAGAAGGCAGCGTATTTCCGGTGGAGCTCCGCTCCCCCATGGGTCTGCAGATGGCTCTGGAGACCCAGGGCACAAACAACAACACCTACAAGGGTCAGAAGCTTTAATACACATACACCTTTCTAAAGCAACTTAAAATGTAATGTAATGCCGACTTCATACTGGCAGAAATAGGATATAATGTTCTGTAAATAAAGACCATGTATCATATACTCACATTCATTTACTGGAACAAGCTTTGTCTTTTAATAACACAATCAAAAAGTGTTTTTTGTCACATAATGACCCTTCTCTGTCTGTGCGTGTGCGTGCGTGCGTGTGTGTGTGTGTGTGTGTGTGTGTGTGTGTGTGTGTGTGTGCGTGCGTGCGTGCGTGCGTGTGCGTGTGCAGATGAGACCTTCACTGTTGAAGAAGCAGTAGAAGCTATCGGCTTTGGTCGGTTCCACATCCTGCTTTTCTTCATCATGGGGAGTGCCAACGTAAGACGTCTGTCTGTCTGTCTGTCTGTCTGTCTGTCTGTCTGTCTGTCTGTCTGTCTGTGAGGGCCAACGTAAGAACCTCACAGAACTCTTTGTTTACACACCGTTTACAGAGCCTAGGCTGTGTGTTTACTCCGGATATTTATTCAGTGCACTCACACAGTACAGACAGGTAGTGGATCATGAGGAGATATTCACTGATTTTGACAACAAGCGTTCTCCAGAATCACTGACTGCACCTTTAACTTAAAGATCTCCTATTATACTTCTTTTCTGGTTTTAATGTCTCATTAATGAACCAACCCTAACCCTATAGAGCAACCTGACACCAATCACAGCACAAAAAAAACATTTAGATTTTCAGGACACTCTTCCTCTTACCCTCGCGAGCAGAGCAGTCTCTCTCCACACACTGCTTTGAGCTTCTCCGCCCCTCCCCCCCCCCTCCTGCAAACCCCACTCCGTTGTGATTGGGGACCTTCCTTCCGGAACACTTTCAGCAGCACGAGGGCAGATTTGAGAGCAGGAAGGTGGGGGCATGTTGCAGCATTACCATACATGGAATCATCTGGATTGATCTACGTAGATAAATCCCGGAAATTTGACCAAGTGACTGGCGACCGGCTGCCCTAGTGTCTAGCGCTCTGCACAGCCTCCCCAGACGGTCAGCAGGGACACGTCTAAATGTTATTATTTGATACGATAGTATGGTTAAAAATACTAAAATACATCAAATCATTATAACAACGTTTATAGGTCATAAAAGTTGAAAAAGCATAATAGGTGCTCTTTAAGTCAGAGTGATCAACTGACTGTGTCTGTCTGTCTGTCTGTCTGTCTGTCTGTCTGTCTGTCTGTCTCTAGATCATCGAGGCGATGGAGATCATGCTTCTCGCTGTCGTTTCTCCAGAGATCAGATGTGAGTGGAGACTGGACGACTGGCAGGTCGCACTGGTGTCTACGGTGAGTCTGTCTGCCTGTATGCCTGTCTCTGTGTCTGTCTGTCTGTCTGTCTCTGTGTCTGTCTGTATGTCTGTCTGTCTGTCTGTCTGTCTGTCTGTCTCTGTGTCTGTCTGTCTGTCTGTCTGTCTGTCTGTCTGTCTGTCTGTCTGTCTGTCTCTGTGTCTGCCTGTCTGTCTGTCTGTCTGCCTGTATGCCTGTCTGTCTGTCTGCCTGTCTGTCTGTCTGTCTCTGTGTCTGTCTGTCTGTCTGCCTGTCTGTCTGTCTGTCTGTCTGTCTGTCTGTCTGTCTGTCTGTCTGTCTGTCTGTCTGTCTGTCTAATGCATTGACTACAAGTCCCTCATATATAATAGTCAATTTAAAGAAAAATCTAAATTGTAAAAATATTTTTTTATTTATTGAGCTTTAAGAGTGTGTGTGTCACACTGTGTGTGTGTGTGTGTGTGTCACACTGTGTGTGTGCGTGCGTGTGTATAGATGGTGTTCCTGGGCTTCATGCTGTGTGGAGTGTTGAGTGGATACCTGGCTGACCGCTACGGACGCTGGAAGGTGAAACATCTTCTACTTATTTATATTGTCTAGCTCTTTCATATCTCATTGATTCTGTTGCTTTGTTATTGTTTGTACATTTCATATTATAAAGACAGAAACATATGAATAACAGAGAAATGTGCAAGTTTATTTATATAGCAGCATTCAGACACACGGCCGCTCACATCTCTATATGAAGACACACTCACATCTCTATATGAAGACACACTCACATCTCTATATGAAGACACACTCACATCTCTAGATGAAGACACACTCACATCTCTATATGAAGACACACTCACA
>CM049416.1:25387500-25390000 GCA_026929865.2 Hyperoplus lanceolatus
AAGCACGGAGCAGCTAGGGCAAAGTACATTTCTTAGACTTGTGCCAGTGGCATGGCTGTATACGCTGGTCACCAAAAGAAAGTGATTGTCTACAGTAGCTCAGAAGAGAGTGACATCTCCATTCCACTTAACGACACCACTGATGAGAGTTCAGATGGCCAGAAAGATGATGATGGTGACTTTGCCATTGTGAGCTTTGCAGGTAAAACCATTAGATCTGCTAGGCCTTGTTTAAGAAAATTGTCCTTCAATCTTTGTCTTTATATTTACTTTATTTACTTTAAATAAGTGATTGTCTTATGGATTTGTCTTGCATTACAGTTTATGAGATATATATCAATGGCACAATTTACCCCATGGTAGTCTTTCCAACGGCACAACTTACACCACACCGTGGGCAAGTTGTGCCACAAGACAACTTTTTTTTCGAAAGCTACATTTCTTAAACAGTTGATTTCAGATCCAAAGTTATTGTTGCCGGGGATGCACAACACCCTGAAATATATGTACATATTTGATCGGAGACTTTACTGTCAAGGCCTCACTTTAAAATCACTTTGAGTGAAAAGTGGCACATCTCACCCCACTCTCCCCTACAAACAAGTCGCAGAAACTCAAAAGTTGTTTTATATAAATGAAATGTAATTAAATCCCTGTGTCTGTTTGTCTTCCTGTCTGTCTGCCTGTCTGTCTCTCTCCCTACCTGTCTGCCTGTCTGTCTGTCTCTCTCAGTTTGTCCCTGAATCGGCTCGTTACAACGTTTCGGCGGGAAACGTCGAGGCTGCCATGGAAACGCTGCGACACATCGCGGAGATGAACGGAGCGAGTCTTCCTCCAGGACGACTGATGGAACCAGAGGAGGTGAGACAGGCTGTCTGTATGTGTGTCTGTCTGTCTGTCTGTCTGTCTGTCTGTCTGTCTGTGTGTCCGTCTGTCTGTCTGTCCCTCTGTCTGCGTTAATTTTTTTAAAGCGTTATTTTTTCTGTGACTAGTTAAAGCTGGGGTGGAGGATTTGGGGAGAAAATGGCAGTTGGGATAGAGATTTGAATCCAAATACCTCAACCGCTCCACTTGTTCTCTTTGGTCCCTCCCCTATGGTCCCTCCCTGACACGCTCTACACCAACAAAGTCGTGCCAAAGTGAATGGACAGTCCCAACAGCCAATAAGAACAGAGAATCGGAGCCTTGCTCTGATTAGTCAAAGTGTACAGCTCATGTTAACTTTGACCAATCAGAAATCACATACCCCAGCAAAAAAAAAACACGTTCATTTGACCGCCCTAATGTACATATATTAAAGAGGACCTATGATGCTTTTTGACTTTTATGACCTATAAACGTTGTTATGATGATTCATAGTCATGCTTAACCATACTAAATTATCAAATAATGATTTACATGCATTTCGACATATTCCCTGCTGACCGTCTGGGGTGTCTGTGCAGAGCACTAAACACTATTCTAGCCAGTCGAGAAGTCACGTCTTCAAAGCGGTCTACCCTTTCATAATTTGTGACGTCGCATAAAACTTTGTGACGTCTCCACGCGGATGTTTCCATGTATGGTAAGGCTGTCACTTCCCTGTTCGCGTCTGCCTCGCGCCCTTATAGGTCCATGCTCGCGCTTCCCGCCACTGAAAGTGTTCCGGAAGGAAGGCAACCAATCACAACGGAGTGGGGTTTGCAGGAGGGGGGGGAGGGGAGCGGAGATGGCCGAAGCACAGGCGGAGGGAGCCGAAGCACACACACTCAAGTGTTGACAGGATGTGCTAGATCGCCAAAATAAGAGAAAGAGCTTCCCGAAAATCTACATAGTTTTTTGTGATGTGATTCGTGTCAGGTTGCTCTATAGCAGTGTAAAACAAGAAATTAAGACCAGAAAAGTAGCATAATAGGTCCTCTTTAATGTGAGCCAGCCACTAACCCTAACCCTAACCCTAACCCTTAACCCTAACCCTTAACCCTAACCCTAACCCTCAGTTGGTAGGGCGTCCCCCCCGCCCCCGTGTGTGAGCCGGCCTCACTGTGAGCCAGCCTCACTGTGAGCCAGCCTCACTGTGAGCCAGACACACTGTGAGCCAGCCTCACTGTGAGCCAGACACACTGTGAGCCTCACTGTGAGCCAGCCTCACTGTGAGCCAGCCTCACTGTGAGACACACTGTGAGCCAGCCTCACTGTGAGCCTCACTGTGAGACACACTGTGAGCCAGACACACTGTGAGCCTCACTGTGAGCCAGCCTCACTGTGAGCCAGCCTCACTGTGAGACACACTGTGAGCCAGCCTCACTGTGAGCCAGCCTCACTGTGAGCCAGACACACTGTGAGCCAGCCTCACTGTGAGCCAGCCTCACTGTGAGACACACTGTGAGCCAGCCTCACTGTGAGCCAGACACACTGTGAGCCAGCCTCACTGTGAGCCAGACACACTGTGAGCCAGACACACTGTGAGCCAGCCACACTGTGAGCCAGCCTCACTGTGAGCCAGACACACTGTGAGCCA
>CM049416.1:25395000-25410000 GCA_026929865.2 Hyperoplus lanceolatus
CTCTGCCTGTCTATCTCTCTGCCTGTCTCTCTCTCTCCCTCCCTCCCTGTCTCTCTCCCTGCCTGTCTCTCCCTCCCTGCCTGTCTGTCTCTGCCTGTCTGTCTCTCTCCCTCCCTCCCTGTCTCTCTCCCTGCCTGCCTGTCTCTCTCTCCCTCCCTCCCTCTCTCCCTCCCTGTCTCTCTCCCTGCCTGTCTCTCCCTCCCTCCCTCCCTCTCCCCTCCCTGTCTCCCTCCCTGCCTGTCTCTCTCCCTGCCTGCCTGTCTGTCTCTCTCCCTGCCTGTCTCTCCCTCCCTGCCTGTCTGTCTCCCTCCCTGTCTCCCTCCCTCCCTGCCTACCTGTCTGTCTCCCTCCCTGCCTGTCTGTCTGTCTCCCTCCCTGCCTGTCTCTCTCTCAGGTGCTCATGTCCCAGTCTGTGGTTCAGGCTCTCAGTCCGTTCGCTGCAGCGTGTGTCGTCTGCGCCATCGGAAACTTCTTCCTGCCGATAGAAACTAAAGGGAGAGCTCTGCTGGTAACACACACACACACACACACACACACACACACACACACACACACACACACACACACACACACACACACACACACACACACACACACACACACACACACACCTTATACTTTCTTCTAATATTCTAACTTTATTTTATTTTTATCTTTTTCAGCAAAACTCTTGATGACGTCGCCTGGCAGAAAGAATGTTACTGTTAATTTATCATATTTATGTTAATGCTATGAAAACATTCTCTGTGCCTTTTATGCAGACAGACAGACAGACAGACAGACAGGCAGACAGACAGACAGACAGACAGACAGACAGGCAGACAGACAGGCAGACAGACAGACAGACAGACAGACAGACAGACAGGCAGACAGGCAGACAGACAGACAGACAGACAGACAGACAGACAGGCAGACAGACAGACAGACAGACAGACAGGGTTAGGTGGTGCTTAACCCACTGCAGGTGAACAGGGTCATCAGGAAACTTTGACAGTTTTTTGCTGAAATTAAAACTATTATTTTTTTCATTAACAATTTTTTTTCATCATGTTTTTAAGAAGAAAATGTCTCATAACTCAGACAGTGAACAACATATGAACAAATCCTTCTGTAATAACCTTCAGAATAGTGCTGAGAATGATTATGGAAAGTTTAGTTGATGTAAGAGCTTTAGAAGTTAAAGATTTCTGGTTCAGAGTATTGACACAAAAAAACCGAATGTTGAGATAATGTCTGTTAAAGATGGTAACACCTACATGTTGGTTCATAGTATGAAAGAAGAAGAAGCTGTTGAAATGGAAATATTCTGCAAAGTTTAAAATATGAATTGTGCTTTAAGTAAGAGGGGAAAGTCGGTTTACTGGGATCAGAGTTATAACACGTGAGTCGCAGTAGTAGCCGCCTGTCACCAGCAGAGGGCGCTGTCCCCCACTGATCTGCTGTTTACACGTTAGTTTAACATGAGGAAATGTATTTAAAATATGAAAGAGGAATTCTGTCAGTTTTGAAATCTAAACATGTTTTTTGTCTTTTTTATTCAGATATTTTATAAAAAACAAAGAACAGACAAACCGATTAAATCTTCATGAAGAAGGAAATGGAAATAAAAACATTTTAAAGGAATAATTTCATGATTATATCTATATTTATATTTTGATGGATAGACGTCTACACACAGGGCTGCTACTCGTTCAGAAAACAACATACTTTTTCAACATGACTTTGCATGTATCAGGAGAGCAGGGAACACAGGAGTCATGGTTAATGTCCGACAGGACTCCAGTCAAGACGATGTGAGTACGTTTAGCGCATATTGACAGTTAGACAGTAACTTCAGGCTGCAGCCCGCAATGTAAAGGTTCGACAGTCATTTTCTCCGTGAATTGTGTTTGGCTATTGGTGTTGGGGGGTAATGCTTTGTTAGCTAGATGGAGCTGTTGTTAAACATGTTAGCTGATTATATTTACTGTTTGTACAGTGTGCGAGTCTTGAGTTGTGCAAAACAGTAGCTCTGTGGCTAACAGCTGAGCCGGAGCCTTCAGTCAGCTGAAGCAGACAGTCTAGCGGGGCGAGCAGTCTATTCCCCCGTTACTAGGTCGTATCCTTGGTCGTTCCTATTTACTGGCGTACTGAAGTTAGTTTGGCCGCAGCTTGACAATAGCTATAGGCCTACTATATCCCAATCCAGAGACCGCGTCCGTCTACGCGGTCTATGAAGGCTGTAGCCTGTGAAGGCCGAACGAGCGAGACGGTCTCCGCAGGTCTCCTTTACGAGCATTTCCGGTTTGCGTAACAAGCCGTTACCTTGCGTGACGACTCGCCGCTCCTGTGCTGCCTAGCAACCCTGATTGCTGCCAACGGAGACAGCCTTGTCAACAGAGGAAAAAAGAAAAAGAAGTTGCCAGACGAAAAGAAAAAAAAGTACAAGAAGAAAAGAAAGGAAGATAAAAGTTAAGAAGATGGAGCAACACGTTGCTGTTATTTTTTATTTTATTGTATGCCATCTCTGAAAAAAACGCAATGAATCATGGGATATGTTGGGCAGCAAAGGATCCATCTGTTGCAGCCTTCAAAACCGTGAAACGAAGGCTGCATTTCTCAGCCGCATAATATGAAGGAGCCTTCCAAATGGAACAAGCCTTTGCACGCTGCTATGATGCAATCGGTCTTCAAATGCAGCCTTCGTAGGCTGTGGCCCCTGAATTGAGATTCAGCTATAGTTACCGTTAGTAACCGCTATTGAGTGAGTTCCGATCGTGTAGCGGACTGTTTTTGGCTGTTAAAACAACATGTTGCTTCAATTAAAAGCTTTATTTTTATTAGTTATTGTAGTAGCCATGTAATAAGCGGGATACTGTACAGCGAACGGGTCACTCGCTAGAGAGAAACACCTTCAAGCTAGGCCTACATACAGTATTTAGTATGTCTACTGAACTGAAACGTAGTGGGTTTGTAATGACTATTCCAGTTATTAGACACTAGCCTAACCCTTAGGTGCTCTTGGGGACGTTTTTGTCCTTTTGCACTTTTTTACGCTCTTTTTTGTGTATAACTTTGGCTGTGCTCATGTTAACTGAAATATTTTTGGTCAGGGATTTTTTTTTTTCAAATATTTTGTGAATTTCTACTCAGCAACTTTGTACCATCTATTATAAAGGCTGTACACTTTTTTGTTCCTCTCAGCTCCCTAAGGACGTTTTTGTCCCCTATTGACTCCCATTCAAAATGGCCTTTTTTCACCAATTTGATCCTGCTTTCATTAAAGCATAAAATATTTTTTTCAATGATTTTATGCTTTCATCCTAGACACAAAGCATCACAATTGATCATTTTCAACACCATCACCATTTTGAGCCATTTCCCTATATTTGGCATAGGGTTGAATTGCAAGCAATGTTCCAGGTTGTCGGTCCTGCCCCCACAGTGCAATAGAAAAGAAATTCAACCTAAATGGTGTGAGTGTGTTGGTAGGGATGCTAGTGTGTGGTGCATATGTGTGTATTGAGAAAATATAGTGTGTGTGTTTGTGTACACACAGCCAATCTTTACAAACTCAAACGTGTATGGAAAAAATGGCCCAATTTAAACTTTATTTTCTCAAACCATAGCCATGATGACAAACAGATGTAAATGTGATGATATTAGGCAATAATCCAACACTTAAGACACCAACATTGCTTTTTTAGCCCTATCTAGCTCAATCATTTATTTCCTCCTGGTTTTTTTGAGGATGAAATATGCTCCCTAAAACCATTTTTGTACTTTTTTGTAATTTTTTAGAGTTGCAGGCCTAAACATAAGAAATATGAGAAATGAATGGAAAGTGTGGATCCATATGGATACCTTAGGGATGTGTCAGTGTGTGTGTGTGTGTTGTGAAATTACTGTGTGTGTATGTGTGTGTGTCTTTGTGCGCATGCATATGTGTGCAGCTGTAATGTGCAATTTGTGGGTTTTCAGGTAGCTGCGCAGGTTCACTTTGTTACTTTAGTACTTTGTTGACATCATCAAAGAAACTGGAATGAAAAGGTCAAAAGCAACTGACAATGAATGAATATTTGATATATATGTGAAGAGGTCAAGTGGGTTGAAAGGTTTTCAAAAACAAAGTAGAAACAAATATTACTGTATAATGTGTTTAGGGCAGTTTATAGGGAGAGGATGAGTGTGAGTATTTATTTGCATCTGTGACTGCACAAATACTAAACATGTATCAAAAGCAGTTTTATTGCAAATCATTAACACATCCTAGAGTCTGATTATCCCACTCAAAAAATCCACTTTGCATCTATTATATGAGAAATGTTTCAGTTATTGTGTTTTTTTTAAATAAGAGTGGCTCACATCATCACATAAGCTACAAATGAATGAATATTTGATATGTATGTGAAGAGGTCAAGTGGGATAAAAGGTTTGTAAAAAAAAAAGTAGAAAAAAATATTACTGTATAATGTTTTTATGGCAGTTTAAAGGGAGAGGACGTTTTGGTCCTCTAGGGTACCGAGTGTAACTAAAGGGCTAGTGTTAGGGTTAGGTAGTAGGCGCAGTGACAGTGTTGAACCTGCGGGCGGCGCCACTGAGCCGGTGATCCCTCATCTCTGCTCTCTGGGTTAGTGTAATCTCATTATCTCAGACGGATTAGTCTGAGCTCAGGATACTGCGCGTGTGTGTGTGTGTGTCCCTCTCTCGCTCTGTGTGTGTGTGTGTGTGTCTCTCTCTGTCAGTGTGTGTGTGTGTCTGTCTCTCTCGTTCTCTCTCTGTCAGTGTGTGTGATTAGCTGGATTTAGCCTCGGTGGACTCTCGTAGCCAGACGTGAGTTTCTTTCTGTTTCATTAAAATGTTTATTCTTCACTTCGTGTTTTTCAATTTATTAAAAAAATCTATTGAAACTTGTACTGCTAATGTAAAGAGTTATAGTGGATCAGACAGACAGATACACAGACAGACAGGTTTTTTTTGTGTGTGGGTGTCTGTGAGTTTATGTGGGTGTGTGTGTCTGTGTGTGCAACGGTATCACAGCTATCGAAAGGAGCATGTGGTCCTTATCTAGAAACAGAATGACGAATATATTCAATGTATCATTTCTACCAGTGTAATGTAAACGCTTTTAACTCAGTGAACTGTAAATACTGGATCTATATTTAGAGCTGTCTGTCTGTCTGTGTGTGTGTGTGTGTGTGTGTGTGTGTGTGTGTGTGTGTGTGTGTGTGTGTGTGTGTGTCTGTCTGTCTGTCTGTCTGTCTGTCTGTCTGTGTGTGTGTAGTGTAAAGTGACTGAATAGAAACAAAGAGGCTTATACAGAACAGAACGATCTCCACCAAGTACAGACACACACACACACACACACACACACACACACACACACACACACACACACACAGATGAACACGTGGGTCATGTGACATCATTATGACATCATTGCTACAGTGTCACAGTCCCTGCGTTCCAAATGTCCCCTTTCTTTCTGCTCCCCTACTGATCAGAAACAGGTTCCATGCAGAATCATTGTCTATATTATTGGAACACTGTGGCTGATGCATGTTGAACGAAACATTTAAATACGTCTCAAAAACTTTTTAAATTAGGTGGCGCCCTTAGCTCAGTTGGTAGGGCGTCCCCCCATGGGCCCTTAGCTCAGTTGGTAGGGCGCCCCCCCCCCATGGGCCCTTAGCTCAGTTGGTAGGGCGTCCCCCCCGCCCCCATGGGCCCTTAGCTCAGTTGGTAGGGCGTCCCCCCCCATGGGCCCTTAGCTCAGTTGGTAGGGCTTCCCCCCCTTAGCTCAGTTGGTAGGACGTCCCCCCCCTTAGCTCAGTTGGTAGGGCGTCCCCCCATGGGCCCTTAGCTCAGTTGGTAGGGCGTCCCCCCCATGGGCCCTTAGCTCAGTTGGTAGGGCGTCCCCCCCCCCATGGGCCCTTAGCTCAGTTGGTAGGGCGTCCCCCCATGGGCCCTTAGCTCAGTTGGTAGGGCTTCCCCCCCTAGCTCAGTTGGTAGGGCGTCCCCCCCTTAGCTCAGTTGGTAGGGCGTCCCCCCATTGGCCTCGGCCAGCAGCAGACCCGGATTCGATTCCAGCCCGCGGTCGTTCTCTGCATGTCACTCCACTCTCTGCCCCATTTCACCTCTGTCTCTACACTATCAATAAAGCATAAAAATGCCAAAAATACACCAGTTTGTAAACGCTGCCATACTGAGAAATACAGAGAGAGTTTTGTGGAGCTGATAGGCTTAATCAATTCTGTGTCAACTCTTTTGGTGATGGCTTGAATGTAACAGACATTAATTCACACAAATTAGTTGCGCACTGTAGCTTTAACTGTGGTTTCTCTCCAGGTGGCGATGCCCCGTTGCCATGGCAGCCGCTCCCTACCCAGAAGGCCTAGCGGTGGAGCTGTTTGATGCGTTCGTCTCCGCGGTGACGTGCCGCGCGGCGCTGCGTAGCTTCAAACAGCTCTGCGATCACCTGTCACTCAACCCCGCCGTCACCGAGCGACCGCTGTACCGGCCAATCAAACACAAGCTGGACTACTGGAGAGCCAATGGGCTGTGGGCAAAGCTGGACCGGAGGGCGGGGCAGAAAGAGTACCAGCACGGGGCTAAAGATCTGACTGTGAGGATACTGTTAATATAAGACTATAGTAGCTTATGTTTAATACTGTATACTATATACTGTATACTATATACTGTATACTGTATACTGTATACTGTATACTATATACTGTATACTGTATACTATATACTGTATACTATATACTGTATACTATATACTGTATACTGTATACTATATACTGTATACTGTATACTGTATACTGTATACTATATACTATATACTGTATACTGTATACTGTATACTATATACTGTATACTGTATACTATATACTGTATACTGTATACTGTATACTATATACTATATACTAGGCCTTTATCTAGTTGGACCGCTGGGCCGGGCAGAAAGGGCGGGGCTAATAATGTGACAGTGAGTTTACTATCAACACTATATTAGTAGTATAAATGTAACACTGGAGTAGCCTGTGTTTCATATATATATATATATATATACTAACTAGGCCTTTATCTAGCCGGACAGAAAGACCCAGAGCCTTAGATAGTATACTAAACCAGAGCAACATATTATACAGTATCTCACAAAAGTGAGTACACCCCTCACATTTCTTCACATTTTTCTTTATATCTTTCCATGCGACAACACTGAATAAATGACACTTTGATACAATGTAAAGTAGTCAGTGTACAGCTTGTATAACAGTGTAAATTTACTGTCCCCTCAAAATAACTCGACACACAGCCATTAATGTCTAAACTGCTGGCAACAAAAGTGAGTACACCCCTTAGAAAAGATGTCCAAATTGGGCCCAAAGTGTCAATATTTTGTTTTGCCATCATTATTTTCTAGCACTGCCTTAACCCTCTTGGGCATGTAGTTCACTAGAGCTTCACAGGTTGCCACTGGAACCCTCTTCTACCCATTCATGACGACATCAAGGAGCTGGTGGATATTAGAGTCCTTGCGCTCCTCCATCTCCCGTTTGAGGATGCCCCAAAGATGCTCAATAGGGTTTAAGACTGGAGACATGCTTGGCCAGTCCATAACCTTTACCCTCAGCTTCTTTAGCAAGCCAGTGGTCGTTCGGAGGTGTGTTTGGGGTCGTTATCATGTTGCAGTACTGCCCTGCGGCCCAGTTTATGAAGGGAGGGGATCATGCTCTGCTTCAGTATGTCACAGTACATGTTAGAATTCAATGAACTGTAGATCCCCAGTGCTGGCAGCACTCATGCAGCCCCAGACCATGACACTCCAACCACCATGCTTGACTATAGGCAAGACACACTTGTCTTTGTACTCCTCACCTGGTTGCCGCTCCACACTCTTAACACCATCTGAACCAAATAAATGTATCTTGGTCTCATCAGACCACAGGACATGGTTGCAGTAATCCATGTCCGTAGTCTGTTTGTCTTCAGCAAACTTTTTGTGGGGTTTCTTGTGCATCATCTTTAGAATAGGCTTCCTTCTGGGATGACAGCCATGTAGACCAGTATGATGCAGAGTGCGGCGTATGGTCTGAGCACTGACAGGTTGACCCCCCACCCCTTCAAGCCCTTCAGCAATGCTGGCAGCACTCATACGTCTATTTTCCAAAGCCAACCTCTGTGTACGACGCTGACCACGTGCACTCAACCTTCGTAAACTGGGCCGCAGGGTGGTATTGCAACATGATAACGACCCCAAACACACCTCCAAGACGACCAGTGGCTTGCTAAAAAAGCTGAGGGTAAAGGTTATGGCCTGGCCAAACATGTCTCCAGACCTAAACCCTATTGAGCATCTTTGGGGCATCCTCAAACAGAAGGTGGAGGAGCGCAAGGTCTTTAATATCCACCAGCTCTGTGATGCTGTCATAAATGGGTGGAAGAGGGTTCCAGTTGCAACCTGTGAAGCTCTAGTGAACTACATGCCCAAGAGGGTTAAGGCAGTGCTAGAAAATAATGATGGCAAAGCAAAATATTGACACTTTGGGCCCAATTTGTAAAATTTTTCTAAGGGGTGTACTCACTTTTGTTGCCAGCAGTTTAGACATTAATGGCTGTGTGTCGAGTTATTTTGAGGGGACAGTAAATTTACACTGTTATACAAGCTGTACACTGACTACTTTACATTGTATCAAAGTGTCATTTCTTCAGTGTTGTCCCATGGAAAGATATAAAGAAAAATGTGAAGAAATGTGAGGGGTGTACTCACTTTTGTGAGATACTGTATATAACACTATGGTAGGCTATGTTTCATGTATACTATATACTAGGCCTTAATCTATTAATATAGTATCTATCTGGACCAGAGGCCGGACAGAAAGACCCAGAGCCTTAGATAGTATCATAAACCAGAGCGCTGCTACCATGAGGAGATATTCACTGACTCCATCTTTAATACATAACACTACGTTGTCTCTCTCTCTCCTATTGGTCAGTGTATGCTTATATTTCCCCATCTGTCTGTCTGTCTGTCTCCCTGTCTCTCTCTTCCTGTCTCTCTCTCCCTGTCTCTCTCTCCCTGTCTCTCTAACCTGTCTCTCTCTCAGTGTGTGGTGATAGGGGCTAACCTGTCTCTCTCTCTCTCTCCCTGTCTCTCTATCAGTGTGTGGTAATAGGAGCTAACCTGTCTCTCTCCCTGTCTGTCTCACTCCCTGCCTGTCTGCCTCTCAGTGTGTGGTAATAGGAGCTAACCTGTCTCTCTCTCTGCCTGTCTGTCTAACCCTAACCCTGCCTGTCTGTCTCTCTGCCTGTCTCTCTCTCAGTGTGTGGTCATTGGGGCAGGTCCAGTAGGATTGAGGACAGCTATAGAGTTAGCCCTGCTGGGTTCTTACCCTGTCTGTCTCTCTGCCTGTCTGTCTCTCAGTGTGTGGTAATAGGAGCTAACCTGTCGCTCTCTCTGCCTGTCTCTCTCTCAGTGTGTGGTAATAGGAGCTAACCTGTCGCTCTCTCTGCCTGTCTCTCTCTCAGTGTGTGGTAATAGGAGCTAACCTGTCGCTCTCGCTGCCTGTCTGTCTCTCAGTGTGTGGTAATAGGAGCTAACCTGTCGCTCTCTCTGCCTGTCTCTCTCTCAGTGTGTGGTCATTGGGGCAGGACCTGTCGGCCTGCGTACAGCTATAGAACTCGCCCTGCTGGGTTATCGAGTCGTCCTGATAGAGAAACGCGACTCGTTCTCTCGTAACAACGTTCTCCACCTCTGGCCGTTCGCCATCCACGACCTGAGAGGGCTGGGCGCCAAGCGGCTGTACGGGCGCTTCTGCACCGGCTCCATAGACCATATCAGTGAGTCTGTGTGTGTGTGACTCTGTGTGTGTGTGTGTGTGTGTGTGTGTGTGTGTGTGTGTGTGTGTGTGTGTGACTCTGTGTGTGTGTGTGTGTGTGTGTGTGTGTGTGTGTGTGTGTGTGTGTGTGTGTGTGTGTGTGTGTGTGTGTGTGTGTTCTTGTACAGACATTTTTTGATGGCTGAGGACATTCAGTCTGGTTCTCCCTTTGGGACAGGCCTTTAAAGGGCTGTTTGAGGGTTAACACTAGGTTTTAAGGACAGGCCTTTAAAGGGCTGTTTGAGGGTTAACACTAGGTTTTAAGGACAGGCCTTTAAAGGGCTGTTTGAGGGTTAACACTAGGTTTTAGGGACAGGCCTTTAAAGGGCTGCTTGAGGGTTAACACTAGGTTTTAATGACAGGCCTTTAAAGGGTTGTTTGAGGGTTAACACTAGGTTTTAAGGACAGGCCTTTAAAGGGCTGTTTGAGGGTTAACACTAGGTTTTAAGGACTTTAAAGGGCTGCTTGAGGGTTAACACTAGGTTTTAAGGACAGGCCTTTAAAGGGCTGCTTGAGGGTTAACACTAGGTTTTAAGGACAGGCCTTTAAAGGGCTGCTTGAGGGTTAACACTAGGTTTTAATGACAGGCCTTTAAAGGATTGTTTGAGGGTTAACACTAGGTTTTAATGACAGGCCTTTAAAGGGCTGTTTGAGGGTTAACACTAGGTTTTAAGGACAGGCCTTTAAAGGGCTGTTTGAGGGTTAACACTAGGTTTTAAGGTTCAGGTATGCATTAGGTTTATGTTAGGGTTAGTGTAAGGGTTGGGGTTAGGCATTTAGTTTGGATGGTTAGGGTAAGGGGCTAGGGAATGCATTATGTCAATGAGTGTCCTCACAAGTATAGAAGTGGGTTAGAGTGTGTGTGTGTGAGAGTGTGTGTATACGTATATTGTAATTCCTGTGTCCAGGTATCCATCAGTGTGTGTGTGTGTGTGTGTGTGTGGCGTGTGTGCGTGTGCGTGTGCGTGTGCGTGTGTGTGTCTGCAGGTATCCGTCAGCTGCAGCTGGTTCTGCTCAAAGTGGCGCTGCTGCTCGGGGTCGAGCTTCACGTCAACGTCGAGTTCAAGAACCTGCTGGAGCCTCCAGAGGACCAGAGGACCAGTGAGACACACACACACACACACACACACACACACACACACACACACACACACACACACACACACACACACACACACACACACACACACACACACACACACACACACACACACACACACACACACACACACACACACACACACACTTTTCTATAATGTCCCTACTTTAAAAAGACCCTAACCCTACCTGCTAATCTGTCTCCCTCCGTGTCTCTCTCTCTCCCTCCCTCCCTCCCTGTCTGCCTGTCTCCCTCTGTGTCTGTCTGTCTGCATGTCTGTCTGTCTCCCTTCCTGCCTGCCTCCCTCCCTCCCTCCCTCCCTGCCTGCCTGTCTGTCTTCCTGCCTGTCTCCCTCCCTCCCTACCTGCCTGCCTGTCTCCCTGCCTGTCTCCCTCCCTCCCTCCCTGCCTGCCTGTCTGCCTGTCTGCCTGTCTCCCTGTCTGTCTTCCTGCCTGTCTCCCTCCCTCCCTGCCTGCCTGCCTGTCTCCCTGCCTGTCTCCCTGCCTGTCTCCCTCCCTCCCTCCCTGCCTGCCTGCCTGCCTGTCTGTCTCCCTGTCTGTCTTCCTGCCTGTCTCCCTCCCTCCCTGCCTGTCTGCCTGTCTTCCTGCCTGTCTCCCTCCCTGCCTGTCTCCCTCCCTCCCTGCCTGCCTGCCTGTCTCCCTGCCTGTCTCCCTGCCTGTCTCCCTCCCTCCCTGCCTGCCTGCCTGCCTGTCTCCCTGCCAGAGGTAGGATGGAGGATGCAGGTCACTCCAAAGTCTCATGTTTTGAATCAACTGGAGTTTGACGTGATCATCGGAGCGGACGGCCGGAGGAACACACTGCCAGGTAACTGTGTCTGTGTGTGTGTGTCTGTCTGTCTGTGTGTGTGTGTCTGTGTGTGTGTGTGTGTCTGTGTGTGTGTGTCTGTGTGTGTCTGTGTGCCCGTGCGTGTGCTGAAAATACGTCCAGTGTTAATACACAGCCTAGGCTCTGTAAACGGGTATGTAAACAAAGGGGCCACTGTAGCAACATGACTGTTTACAGAGTCTAGGCTGTGTATTAACCCTGTTTACAGAGCCTGGGCTGTGTATTAACAGTCTGTCTGTTTATCTGTCTGTCTGTCTGTCTGTCTGTCTGTCTGTCTGTCTGTCTGTCTGTCTGCAGGGTTCAGGCGTAAGGAGTTCCGGGGGAAGCTGGCGATCGCCATCACAGCAAACTTTAAGAACAGGAACACGGCGGCCGAGGCTTCAGTGGAGGAGATCAGCGGCGTGGCTTTCATCTTCAACCAACGGTTCTTCACTGAGCTGAAGACGCAGACAGGTACAGAGAGACATGTACAGAGAGACAGACAGGTACAGAGAGACAGGTAGAGAGACAGGCAGAGAGACAGACAGGTACAGAGAGACAGACAGAGAGAGACAGACAGGTACAGAGAGACAGGTACAGAGAGACAGGCAGAGAGAGACAGACAGGTACAGAGAGACAGGCAGAGAGACAGGCAGAGAGACAGACAGGTACAGAGAGACAGGCAGAGAGAGACAGACAGACAGGTACAGAGAGACAGGTACAGAGAGACAGGCAGAGAGACAGGCAGAGAGAGACAGACAGGTACAGAGAGACAGGCAGAGAGAGACAGACAGACAGGTACAGAGAGACAGGCAGACAGACAGACAGGTACAGAGAGACAGACAGAGAGACAGGCAGAGAGACAGGCAGAGAGACAGACAGGTACAGAGAGACAGGCAGACAGACAGGTACAGAGAGACAGGCAGAGAGACAGAGAGACAGACATAGAGACAGACAGAGAGACAGACAGGTACAGAGAGACATACAGACAGAGAGACAGACAGAGAGACAGGCAGACAGAGAGACAGGTACAGAGAGACAGACAGAGAGACAGGCAGACAGAGAGACAGGTACAGAGAGACAGGCAGACACACACACACACTCACACACACACACACACACACACACACACACACACACACACACACACACACACACACACACACACACACACACACACACACACACACACACAGAGGGACAGAGACACACACAGACAGACAGACAGACAGACACACAGACACACACACAGACACACAGAGAGAGACAGACACACACTGAGACAGGTAAATGTTTTTTTAGGGGGGAAGGGGGAAGTAGGCACACTTTTACTCTAGAGAGAGACTGACTCATCACACAAAACACTGACAATACCCACACCTACATTAAATTGAAGCTTAAGGTGTTGGCTACAAATGTGTTTCCCTTTTTTCCAACTTATTGTAATGAAGAAGTCACTCACACATCAAAGACACCTGACACATTGTGACACACCACACCCCATCAAGGGGTCGTCACACACTATGGGGTTGTTTGTCACAATGTTATCTTAATGGGAAAAATCTTAAAAAGAAGGCAAGGAGGCAGAACCAAATTTGAATGTTTAATTGCATTGTCAAGTTGACAAATAGGCCTACATAACGTTCTGTAGCCTTGGCAGCTGGTCTAGTTTGGGATGCACTGGTTGTTTTGATTTTGTTGCCTTTTTTTTTTGCTAGCTGCCTTTTCCTGCTCTATTCTTTCCTTCTCTGAGACAGACAGACAGACACATTTTTGTTGTTGGGTTCTTTTCTGGCTGCAGCCTTGAGACACACATGTGACAACCACACCCCCACAAAATTTGACGACCAACCCCAACTTGAATTTCTTGCTAGCATCAAGGCCACACAACCATCTCACACACTACTTAGCTCCACAGCTACACTATAGTTTACACTTCAGAGGGTCTGAGGGTAACAAGTGTTTTGTTAGAAACCCATGTGTATAAAAAAAAGAGAAGAAAAAAATTAAATTTAAAAAAAAACAAAAAAACCCCCCCCAAAAAAAAAGCAGCAGCCCAACAAAGGAGGTTTAGGGAGTCTCCTTATCCCCCCATTCTAGGTCTTTTTTAAAAAAAAATATAAGAAGGGGGGGGCTGGGGGGGGAAGAAACAACGAATGTGACATCCAACCCATGTGACAAATTACCCCGTTCTCCCCTATGTGTTTATAATATTACATATCAAATACGCCTGTATGCTGTCAAGAACCTTTAAGAAAACCTTAAAGCTTGGGGTAGTGGTACCACGCTCCCTCCACGAGCTGTGAACTCATTGTATATAAATGGTGAATGGACTCCACTTATAAAGCTCTTTTCCCTGGTTTTTCACAGACCCAAAGCGCTTTACATTGTTTTGTACACATTCACCCATTCACACACACATTCACCCATTCACACACACATTCACCCATTCACACACACATTCACACACACATTCATACACCGATAGCAGCAGCAGCTACCACGCAGGGTGCAAGCTAACTATCAGGAGACATTTAGGGTTCAGTGTCTCTTTGCCCAGGGACACTTGGACATGTGGCGGGGAGACGGGGGATCAAACCAGCGACCCTGTAACCCAGTGGACGACCGCCCTCCACACTTCACCACAGCCGCCCATTGTATACCATTACTTGATCTGTACATGAGACTGAACCTGTGTGTCTGCATCTGTCTGTGTGTCTGTCTGTCTGTGTGTCTGTGTGTCTGTGTGTCTGTGTGTCTGTCTGTCTGTCTGTCTGTCTGTCTGTCTGTCTGTCTGTCTGTCTGTCTGTGTGTCTGTGTGTCTGTCTGTGTGTCTGTCTGTGTGTCTGTCTGTCTGTCTGTCTGTCTGTCTGTCTGTGTGTCTGTCTGTCTGTCTGTCTGCCTGTCTGTCTGCCTGTGTGTCTGTGTGTCTGTCTGTGTGTCTGTCTGTCTGTGTGTCTGTCTGTCTGTCTGTCTGTCTGTGTGTCTGTCTGTCTGTCTGTCTGTCTGTCTGTCTGTCTGTCTGTCTGCCTGTCTGCCTGTCTGTCTGCCTGTGTGTCTGTGTGTCTGTCTGTGTGTATGTCTGTCTGTCTGTCTGTCTGTCTGTGGGTCTGTCTGTGTGTCTGTCTGTCTGTCTGTCTGTCTGTGTGTCTGTCTGTCTGTCTGTCTGTCTGCCTGTCTGCCTGTCTGTCTGTCTGTCTGTCTGTGTGTCTG
>CM049416.1:25417500-25427500 GCA_026929865.2 Hyperoplus lanceolatus
GTTAAACTGTAATAAAGGTAATTATTCTATATCATGTCTACTATTGAGGGTTGAGTGGCTGGTGGTATTTTACTAGCAGCATTAGGCTTTAAAAAATTAGGGAGCAGTTCAACACCAATGCAAACTACTAGGCTAAAATAAAACATCTGGGTTACTTGGTCCCTCCTCTTAGGCTACCTTGATTTGTGTTATGAAAAGTGATATAAATGTGCAATAGGCTACAGTTCATTACACAGAAGAATAAAAGCATGTTTATTGGTGGATGAGCCATTTGTTTGCAAACCTAATTTTCAAACTAAATTTACAAAAACAATGTACAAAACGATCCAAAGATCTTCATGCGCGCTCACCAGCCGGCGGGGACACAATTCTTATCAGCGGTAACTTGGCACGCTATCAACACACACCTCGGAAGAGAAGGTGCGGGTAGAGGGCTCGCCTCCCGCTTCGAATGCACAGTGCACATCAAAGCATAACGTTAACACGCGTTCAGAAAGAGGAAGTCACGGCACTCATGTCTGTTAGCTTTTCAAAATAAGAAATTTAAAATAAAAGTCCCCCAAAACAAATGTTATTTTGGGGATTCATTTCTCCGCGTGAGATGAGGTGTGGCGTGTGAGAGTGTGAACAGGTTGATTTGCGTGTCTCACGGCCAAAGAGTGAGACTTGGCTGCTCTTTTCTACTTCGTCAGCTAATGCTCCTAAGTTATTTGCTAGAACTCTGAAGTCCGCCATAGTTCTTATTTTCTTCTTCTTCTTCTCCTCCTCCTTTGGGGTGCAACCATAACTTTCTTGGTGCGTACCGCCATCTGTGTTGGAGTATCTGTTGACCTGTGACCAATCCTGTATGAGACTGAGGCAAGTCCCTCCCACCTCATTAGCATATGGACACAGAAATGTAGAAATAGATAAATGAGGAAATGTAGAAATGAATAAATACATAAATAAGTAAGGAAATAAATGTGGAAATAAATAAATGACATTTAATTATTTATGTATTTATTTATTCCTTCTTTTATTAATTTATTCATTTATTTATTTATACGGTAACACTTTATTTGAAGGCGTATACATAACGCTGTCATAAGACTGTCATTACACTGTCATGACACATGTCATGAACATTATGAATGGTTATGACTGTTGTCATAAAGTGTCATTCGGTAAATTATGTCACGTTTAATGACACATTGACATTGTATGAGATGTCTTTTTTATGACAACCTGACATAAGCTAAGACAAAATAACTTGTCGATGTCTTGGTAATGACAACCTGACATAAGCTAAGACAAAATAACTTGGTAATGACAACCTGACATAAGCTAAGACAAAATAACTTGGTAATGACAACCTGACATAAGCTAAGACAAAATAACTTGGTAATGACAACCTGACATAAGCTAAGACAAAATAACTTGGTAATGACAACCTGACATAAGCTAAGACAAAATAACTTGGTAATGACAACCTGACATAAGCTAAGACAAAATAACTTGGTAATGACAACCTGACATAAGCTAAGACAAAATAACTTGGTAATGACAACCTGACATAAGCTAAGACAAAATAACTTGGTAATGACAACCTGACATAAGCTAAGACAAAATAACTTGTCCGTGTCTTTGTAATGACAACCTGACATTAATAAAGACAAAATATCTTGGTTATGTCGACTTGACATTAACCAATAACATGACCTGTCATAAACATGTAATAGTAGGCTTAATAGTCAAATGTAAAAAAAACTATTTTGATTTATGTTGTAAGATTACATTAAACTGTCATATGTGGAAGGTTTTGATATTGACTGTCATGAGACCTTTATGATACTGTCATGAATGTTTCTGTTGGCCTGAAGTAAAGTGAAACAATTTGTACATTTCATTAACATGTCATGAAGCGTTATTACACTGTCTAATTTTGAAATTGACTGTCATGAAACCTTTATTATACTGTCATGAAGTATTGACTTTACCTCAAAGTGAAACAATTTGGACTTTTCAGTAAATATTTTTACACTTAATTATACACACAACAGTGTTAACTGCAGTAGTATCCCCTTTATAGATGTAACATGAAGCATATCAGTATTACATGTGGAAAATACCTTAACAAAAGCAATATAAGTCAAGACAGTCTGTTTTATTTGCATTGAGACACTTAACAAAAAATATATACATTCACTTAAAACAGAAATAAGAACTAGAAAATCCCGCGGAGATTTTGAAAGTACGGGCAGCCCTGCGCAGGCCGCCAATCCCTGCTTCGGCGGCGCCCCAGCCCGTCGGCCGGGCCAGAACGCTTCTACGAACCGCCGCCGCTGGCTTTCCGAACTCCAGTCCCGAGTTGTGGCCGTCCCCTTGAAGCGATCCCGACTTCCAAAGTCGGACCTTCAATGAAAAGTTAGTTTTTAAGTTTATTAGTTATGTCCTATTAAACCTATATTAACTAACTTGTAACATGATGCTTTAATTATAACCTTTATCCTCATTAAAGAGCTACCCCTACTCTCACGGCTTCTGCTGAGAGTCTCACCCGGGCTCCTGGCGGTGAGCTCGCGGGATCTTAACTACTAGACTGCCTGGGATTCTCTTAAATAAATAAAAAGTGTTATACTTAAACCCACGGTGTTCAGCGTTTCACCTCTTCTAAACCTATTCATCTATATAATGAATCCTGTTTAGGTACGAAATGCAACACTTTATATTTGATTCAGATAATCATTCACCACTTTTAGGCAGAAGATATCCTTCACAAGTTATTTATTTCAGTTTTATGCAGCCTATGCTTCTTAACCCCGCTTCCTAAAAACAGAACATTTATACTATTTCAAGATTTAAAACGCCTGCGTTAAATCCGGGAAGGAATTAGAGCATATTCTCTCCTTACAGAGAGGTTAGTTTTATGAGGTTGTGCGTGTGTTAAATCAGTAATGTGCCGTTGTGTGGAGTCATGTACTTACCTCCCCGGGGGGGAAACGATCTCTTTGTAGAAAAAACCTATACCTAAAGTCCTTCTGTTCCAGCTATAAACTAATTCAAACTGAGGCTTTACAACATTTAAGGGATTTTATTTACAAAATACAAGAGAGTATAGAAATATTACATAAAATGGACAAGAAAGGAAAAGAAAAGAGGTTTATATGCCTATAAACTCATCAAATGGAGTATTTGCTCATTATCCCCTAGTAGATGTTTTCTTGGTATTTGTTACAATTTGTCAAAGCACAAGACCAGAGTTATTGCATGCTCTCCTATTTTAAACTTGCGCTCTAGCCCTATATTAAATGCATCCCTCTGAATCTGTAAAGATGGTAAGGACTTAAGGAAGATTGTTAATGCACACAGGCAATAAATGGGAAGACTTAGTCCTCCCCAATCTCCGTTACTTCCGATCACCATCCTATCAGACCCCTAGACTAATAATCCCCACCTAAAGTTTTAGAATTTTACCAAGTCATCTGTGTTTCAAGAGTTTCAAAGAAGTGTTTTAAAAGACTCTGCCTCTAAGTTCTTCGAAGTCCAAAATCTTTCAGAGTATTTTGGACTCACAAAGTTTTTCTAAGTTTTTCTTCTGCCTCCATGGTGGAAGACAGATAGAGTCTGCTGGAACAGAGTAGTACCTGCAAAAAGTGGCCCAAAAAGCCTTGTCCTGCTTCAAACAGGCTCTTATATAGTGATTTGGGAGAGGGAGGAGTGACAAAGGCACAGCTGCATGGGGGAACCCCGGTAGCCCCCTCCCTCTACTCCTTACTACAGTATGGCCATATAAGGTCCTTCCCCCTACTTACTTCCTATGACCCTAAGGCACCTGCTCGGGGGAGCCAGATAGCCCCCCTTCTCTAGTCAACTTTAACCTAGTGAACCTTCACCTTCTATTCTGTTTCATTAAGAATATCCTACTTTTACCTATGACAAAAAGATAACAAATGTCACAAGATATGCACAAGTAATAAGTTGCATCAAGGTCACCTCACTCAACACCCTGATGCTGTGTATACAATTTGGTGATGATAGGTTGGAAATCCACAGAGTGAATGTGACTTCACTGTATTTCAGGTCATGTAAGTTAGGGAAGAAAGAAAATAATGGCTGACAGCAGTGGTAAAGAGCACCATGAGCTGTACATGTGTAAGAAATGTCAAGTCAATCAGAGTCAGGGGGCGAGGGGCGTGGCCTGTCAAACATTGCATTTTTGAATGATGGTTTTCGCATTTGTGGGGGCCCCTATGGGTTAATCACGACAAGCTTAGAGGGCCATGCTACCACATGTCTTCTGCACATATCCTGCAAGTTTCATGATGATAGGACCTATGGTCAATTAGTTATGGCTAATTTGTTATTAAGCCCTGCCCCTGCATAAACGTTTTAGTCAATGGCGGCCATGTTTTCCAAGCTATCCTACTAATATTTTTCGGAGACGTGCGTTATAGTCCCCCGGGGCTTTGTGAGACATTTGGTGTTGATAAAGTAAAACTTGACAAAGTTGTGGATAAAACCCTGTTTTTCAGTTTATGCTAATTAGCCGAAAATATTTCCAGGTTGACTTTAATGATCCAAGGGGCTTTTTTGTAGAGCACCCTAAAATACACCTGTGGGAGAAATTTCAAGTCAATCGGACTTACGGTGTGCGGGGCGTGGCCTCTCAAACTTTCTTCAGTCGGGGCGTAATAACAGCGCCCCCTAGCGGAAATTCAAAAAACTGTCCGAGAGGCTATATTGTAGAGCACCATGAGCTGTACAAGTATAATACAGGTCAATAAGAGTCAGGGGGCACCCTATGGGTTAATCTCGATAAGCTTTGAGGGACATTCTACCGCATGACTTCTGCACATACCCAGGAAGTTTGATGATGATAGGACCTATGGTTAAGGAGTTATGGCCAATTAGGTAATAAGCCCCGCCCCTGCGTAAACGTTTTGGGCAATGGCGGCGAAAAAAATAGTCATGGCTGACCCCTATGGTCCGAGAGGCTATAAAGGTAAAGGGGAGGAGCTTAATGTGGTAAGGGGAGGAGCGTAATGCTGTAAAGGGGAGGAGCCTAATGTGGTAAAGGGGAGGGGCCTAACATGGAAGCGGGGAGGAGCCTAACATGTAAAGGGGAGGGGCTTAATATGGTAAAGGGGAGGAGTCTAACGATGTAAAGGTGAGGGGCCTAATGTGGTAAAGGGGAGGAGCCTAACATGGTAAACGGGAGGAGCTTAATGTGGTAAAGGGGAGGAGCCTAATGTTATGAAGGGGAGGAGTCTAACATGATAAAGGGGAGGAGCCTAATGCTGTAAAGGGGAGGAGCTTAATGTGGTAAAGGGGAGGAGCCTAATGTTGTAAAGAGGAGGAGCCTAATGTGGTAAAGGGGAGGAGCTTAGCAATGTAAATGGGATGAGCCTAACATGGTAAAGGGGGGAGCTTAATATGGTAAATGGGAGGAGCCTCATGCTGTAAAGGGGAGGGGCTTAATGTGGTAAAGGGGAGGAGCCTAACATGGTAAAGGGGAGGAGCTCAATGTAGTAAAAGGGAGGGGCCTACTGCTGTAAAGGGGAGGAGCTTAATGAGGTAAAGGGGAGGGGCCTAATGTGGTAAAGGGGAGGAGCTTAATAAGGGTAAAGGGGAGGGGCCTAATGTAGTAAAGGGGAGGAGCCTAACGTGGTAAAGGGGAGGAGCTTAATGTAGTAAAGGGGAGGGGCTTAATGAATGCGGTAAAGGGGAGGGGCCTAATGTAGTAAAGGGGAGGAGCCTAATGCTGTAAAGAGGAGGAGCTTAATGCGGTAAAGGGGAGGAGCTTAATAAGGGTAAAGGGGAGGAGTCTAATGTGGTAAAGGGGGAGGGGCCTAATGTTGTAAAGGGGAGGAGCTTAATGAGGTAAAGGGGAGGGGCTTAATGAATGCGGTAAAGGGGAGGATCTTAATAAGGGTAAAGGGGAGGAGCCTAATGTGGTGAAGGGGGAGGGGCCTACTGCTGTAAAGGGGAGGAGCTTAATGAGGTAAAGAGGAGGGGCTTAATGTGGTAAAGGGGAGGAGCTTAATAAGGGTAAAGGGGAGGGGCCTAATGTAGTAAAGGGGAGGAGCCTAACGTGGTAAAGGGGAGGAGCTCAATGTAGTAAAAGGGAGGAGCCTAATGTGGTAAAGGGGAGGAGCTTAATAAGGGTAAAGGGGAGGAGCCTAATGTGGTAAAGGGGGGGGGCCTAATGTTGTAAAGGGGAGGAGCTTAATGAGGTAAAGGGGGGGGGCTTAATGTAGTAAAAGGGAGGAGCCTAATGTGGTAAAGGGGAGGGGCCTAATGTAGTAAAGGGGTGGAGCCTAACGTGGTAAAGGGGAGGAGCTTAATGTGGTAAAGGGGAGGAGCCTAATGTGGTAAAGGGGGAGGGGCCTAATGCTGTAAAGGGGAGGAGCCTAATGTTGTAAAGGGGAGGAGCTTGATGTTGTAAAGGGGAGGAGTCTAACATGGTAAAGGGGAGGAGCCTACTATGGTAAAGGGGAGGAGCCTGACGTGGTAAAGGGGAGGGGCTTAATGAGGTAAAGGGGAGGAGCCTAATGTGGTAAAGGGGAGGGGCCTAATGTTGTAAAGGGGGAGTCTAACGTGGTAAAGGGGAGGAGCTTAAAGTTGTAAAGGGGAGGAGCCTACTATGGTAAAGGGGGGAGCCTAACATGGTAAAGGGGAGGAGCCTGAGGTGGTAAAGGGGAGGAGCTTAATGCAGTAAAGAGGATATATTGTAGAGCACCATGAGCTGTACATAATTTCAAGTCAATCAGAGTCAGGGGGCATTTGTGGCGCCCCCTATGGGTTAATCACGATAAGCTTAAGGAGTTATGGCCAATTTGGTCAATGGCGGCAATGTTTTTCAAGTTGTCTTACTGATCTTTTACGGGTATGTTTATTGTAGTCCCCCAGGGCTTCACGAGAAAGTTGGTGTTGATACAGCAAAATTTCAGAAAGTTGTGGATAACACCCTGTTTTTTAGTTTATGCTAATTAGCGGGAAATATTCCCTGGCGGACTTATATGGTCCCAGAGGCTTTTCTGTACAGCACCCTAACATACACCCAGAGCCGGCCCAAGCCTTCAGGGGGCCCTAAGCGAAATATGATTAGGGGGCCCCTCTCCAATGTTAGCGCTGCTGAAACTATAGATCTTTGTTAAATATCATTCACACACCCAGTGTTTTCCGCTAGTGCCTCCACTGTGCGGCTGTGCGAAAATATTAGACAGCCGAGATTCAGACCCTCTTAGGGGGGTCCGGGGGTATGCCCCCCCCCCGGGAGATTTTTTTAACCTTTTTAAAGTGAAATGCATGAATCTGGTGCACTTTGAGAGGAAAATTAAGAGGCTAAATCTGAGAAATCTTGTGTGAACAAATAATTTGGAGACACTGGGTCAGATGAATTAGAAGCTATTGAAGAAGGACACATGGATTTTCCATAAAAATATTAATATAAAATAAAATATTATGGGTTGGGCTTGGAGCTCTTTTTCTTTTACGGGACATATTTCTCTGCAATATAGTGCATGCATTTAAATGCAGTGTGAGGAACGAAGCAGAAGAACTCTGTTATCCAGCTACTGTATCTTTTTTTCCACAGACAAGGCTGACATAGGCTATAGACTATACACAGTGCATGGGCAACTGAGGGCAGCCCCATTTCCAATTGTTTTTAAATAAACTCAATACACACTGTGCATGGATGTGAACGTGACATGATCAGATAATTTTGGACTTCCTCTGAGATGAACTAATTACATTTTTAGGCTATTAATTATCTAGACCAAAACATTGTATTCCTTTTTTTGTATAACTCACATTTGCATAGTATGATGTTAATATCAAACACACAAACTAAAAAAAAAAAAAAAATTTTTTTTTTTTTTTTTTTTTTTTAGGGGGCCCCCCAGGCAGTCGGGGGCCCTAAGCGGCCGCTTAGTTCGCTTATGCCTCGGGCCGGGTCTGCATACACCTGTGTGAGAAATTTCAAGTGAATCGGAGTTACGGTGTGAGGGGCGTGGCCTCTCAAACTTTCTTCAGTCAGGGCTTAATAACAGCGCCCCCTAGCGGAAATTCAAAAAACTGTATAATAGCATTCGGGGTAGGGATGGACGTTCTGTGAAATTTTTGCGTTTCTAAGTGAAACGGTGTGGGAGGAGTAGCAGGTCGAAATTTGCGGCAGAAATAATAATAATAATAAGAAGAAGTATGGTGGAGAGTAATAATTACGGGCCCTCAATACATTGAGGGCCCGTACTTAACTACTTTAAAATCAAATGCACTTTCCAGTCCTTAAATTAACAATCCAGAGATTGTATGTTATATAATATATGTTATAATGGCTGCTAAAAATCACCAGGAAGAGATCAGCTTAAACACAAAAGAGGGCAAATGGCACTCAGCCTTCAAACTTTGTAGGCATGTTAGCTTCAGCATACAACTAGTGCAAACTTGTAAGTGAATACGGTGCTTAAACAGGCAGATTGCAGATCAGCAAATCATAGAGCTATTAGCACACACAATAATAACAGAAATATACATTAGATCAGGTTGAAGTAAATAAAAGATACATCAAATAAAAGAGACTGTGTAGGCCAACTGCCATGGCAGTGCGTAGTATGGAGCATGACAGCCAGCTAACATTTAAAAGCCCAATAAAGAATAAAAGACACAATGCTTGACTTCTCTTGTTTCTTCGTGAATCTTGTATTGGTAGGTTTTTCTTTGTAAAACTGTAACATAGACATGAAAAAATAAATCAATATACACACAGTACCAGACCTATACAGACAGTAGACAATACACACTAAGTAGTATATGGTAAGTATACACACAGCTATGCTATTCCTATCTAAGTATTAAACAACACATGACTGTAAAAACACAGCTTAGCATGTATGCCAAAGTATAGTGAGCTAACAAACAATTAGCTTCTGTAGTAGTGTACCTGCTAGCTAACAGGGCCACATGTGCAATCAAATAAACATACAAGTAGCTTACTTTACATTCTTACACCTGAAAGCTAATGTTAACATTGCACACTATCAACACTTACAGACAAATAGTCTCCAAGGCAAAGGCGTTATAAAGAAATACCCTGCAGCATTTATCTGTAGGCTATGCTGTTCCTGTAGTCTGCATACAACTGTGAACAAAATGTAGGCTACATGAAACACCGGAGATGTGGCGCTAGATCCTGTATGAAACATGTGAGGGCTCACTCTGACACTTTTTCCAAAAACCAAGATAAAATAAAAATATTAACACTTCATATTCACTTAGGAAAACTGCTATATAACAATACTTGCAATTGCAATATGTCAAGACAGTCTGTGCTGCCTTAACTATAAGTCAGTAAATATTGTTGTATAGCAGTTTTTCAAAGTAAATATGAAGTTTTAATATTTTCATTTTTGGAAAAAGCGTCAGAGTGAGCCCTCACGTGTTGCATACAGGATCTAGCGCCAAATCTCTGGTAGTTGCCTAGCTTACAATTTTTTTCCCAGTTGTATGCAGTCTACCGGGACATCACTACTATACATGCTGCTGAGTATTTCTTTATAACGCCTTTGCCTTGGAGACTATTTGTCTGTAAGTGTTGATAGTGTGCAATGTTAACATGTTAATGACATGTACAAATTGTTTCACTTTACTTTAGGCCAAAATAATCATTCATTGGCCTGTTATAACGGCATTAGACAGTGTAATAACGCTTCATGACATGTTAATGAACTGTCCAAATTGTTTCACTTTACTTTAGGCCAACAGAATCATTCATTGGCCTGTTATAAAGGCATTAGACAGTGTAATAACGCTTCATGACATGTTAACAAACTGTCCAAAGGTCTCATGACAGTCAATATCAAAACCTTCCACATATGACAGTTTAATGTAATCTTACAACATAAATCAAAATAGTTTTTTTACATTTGATTATTAAGCCTACTATTACATGTTTATGACAGGTCATGTTATTGGTTAATGTCAAGTCGACATAACCAAGATATTTTGTCTTTATTAATGT
>CM049416.1:25437500-25442500 GCA_026929865.2 Hyperoplus lanceolatus
TTTGTGTTTCTGTGTGTGTGTGTGTCTCTGTGTGCCCGGCTCTGTCTGTTTGTGTTTGTGTTTGTGTTTGTGTGTGCGTGTGTGTGTGTGTGTGCGTGTGTGTGTCTCTGTCTGTTTGTGTTTGTGTGTGTGTCCGTGCGTGTGTCTCTGTGTGTGTGTGTGTGTTTGTGTTTGTGTGTTTGTGTTTGTGCGTGCGCGCGTGTGCGTGTGCGTGTGTGTGTGTGTGTGTGTGTGTGTCTCTGTCTGTTTGTGTTTGTGTGTGTTTGTGTGTGTGTCCGTGCGTGTGTCTCTGTGTGTGTGTGTGTGTTTGTGTTTGTGTGTTTGTGTTTGTGCGTGCGCGCGTGTGCGTGTGCGTGTGTGTGTGTGTGCGTGCGTGTGTCTCTGTCTGTTTGTGTTTGTGTGTGTGTGTGTGTGTGTGTGTGTGTGTGTGTGTGCCTGCGTGCGTGCGCGCGTGTGTGTGAGCAGCAGCCTCCTTGATGTCTGCTGCTCCGGAGCGGGTGGAGTTAGAGAACACAGGAGACAGTTCCAGTCGGGCGGAGACAGAGCCGGAGGAGGTGTCAGAGGAAACACTCAATATATATAATCTGTACCTGGAACCATTAAACCCAATGGAAACGCTTAACAGGGCCAAGCCAGACCAGGCCAAACTGAACCGGGCTAAACAGGACCAAAGGACACACCACAGGTCCAGGTATGGAGGCGCAGAAACATCAACATAATACAGATTATTAAAGAACAAGTATACTGTGTTAGTCTCTTTATGTCACATTATGAGTTTTAAGGTGTAAATTCTGCCTTTGTTGCTCTTTGATATATAAGTTTAGTAAAGTTAAATTGTCTACTGGAAACTTGTAGTTATTGCTATGTGCTAATTACCAAAGGGTTATTGAACCTACAACCCTAACCTAACATAAAAACCTAACCCTAACCCTATTACCAAAGGGTTATTGCAACTTCTAAAAAAATAAGTTAATTTAACAATGCTTTAAAGCCAAAAATAAATGAAGATGTTGGAAGGGTTAGGGTTAGGCTCACACACGCCACGAACACAGAACAAATAGAAATTATAAAATATATTTTGCCTTTTTAAGACAAGTGAAGTTATTTATAAAAGCGAAAATGGTCAAGAGCAGTGTGACCAAAACCAGACAGTAAAACACAGTGTGAAGTGGGCGACCAAAACCAGACAGTAAAACACAGTGTGAAGTGGGCGACCAAAACCAGACAGTAAAACACAGTGTGAAGTGGGCGACCAAAACCAGACAGTAAAACACAGTGTGAAGTGGGCGACCAAAACCAGACAGTAAAACACAGTGTGAAGTGGGCGACCAAAACCAGACAGTAAAACACAGTGTGAAGTGGGCGACCAAAACCAGACAGTAAAACACAGTGTGAAGTGGGCGACCAAAACCAGACAGTAAAACACAGTGTGAAGTGGGCGACCAAAACCAGACAGTAAAACACAGTGTGAAGTGGGCGACCAAAACCAGACAGTAAAACACAGTGTGAAGTGGGCGACCAAAACCAGACAGTAAAACACAGTGTGAAGTGGGCGACCAAAACCAGACAGTAAAAGTGAATATAGAGAAAGATGTCTGACAGTTAAAATAAAAACAACAATTTCCTGATTTGAAGCAAATATACAAATGAAAATGTTTTGTCTTTCTAAGTGAAATGATGATCTTCCTGTTTTCAGTTCAGAGGAGGAGGAGGGTGAGACGGGGAGAGGGAGACACAGAGAGCTGGAGGGTGAGACGGGGAGAGGGAGACACAGAGAGCTGGAGGGTGAGACGGGGAGAGGGAGACACAGAGTCACTTCACACAGCGCCAAGGAGAGATGGAGAGACACGCTGGAGAGGCATCAGAGAGACAGACAGGCACCAGACAGACAGACAGACACACCAGACAGACAGGCACCAGACAGACAGGCAGACAGACAGGCACACACACCAGACAGACAGACACACACACCAGGCAGACAGGCAGACAGACAGGCACACACACCAGACAGTCAGGCAGACAGACAGGAGGGAGCAGACACACAGGCAGACAGACAGACAGACATACAGGAGGGAGCAGACAGACAGGCAGACGGAGCAGACACACCAGGAGAGGACAGTTATCAAGAAGATGATGATGAAGATGAAGATGAAGATGAAGATGAGGCCGGCAGTGAGGCCGAGTCCAGTGACGGTGAGACTTTCTCTTGTGTTCATGTGTTCATTTGTGTGTGTGTGTGTGTGTGTGTGTGTGTGCATTTGTGTGTGTGTGTGTGTGTGTGTGTGTGTGTGTGTGTGTGTGTGTTCATTTGTGTGTGTGTGTGTGTGTGTGTGTGTTTCGTTCATTTGTGTGTGTGTGTGTGTGTGTGTGTGTTCATTTGTGTGTGTGTGTGTGTTGGTTAGTAATGTATTTGTGTGTGTGTGTGTGTGTGTGTGTGTGTGTGTGTGTGTGTGTGTTCATTTGTGTGTGTGTGTGTGTGTGTGTGTGTGTGTTCATTTGTGTGTGTGTGTGTGTGTGTGTGTGTGTGTGTGTGTGTGTGTGTGTTGGTTAGTAATGTATTTGTGTGTGTGTGTGTGTGTGTGTGTTCATTTGTGTGTGTGTGTGTGTGTTTGTGTGTGTGCTTTGTGTGTGTGTGTGTGTGTGTGTTGTGTGTGTGTGTGTGTGTGTGTTGGTTAGTAATGTATTTGTGTGTGTGTGTCTCCCCCTGGTGGCAGAAGGGGAGTATTGCCCCTCAGAAAGAGAGCGGCTCCGGCCTGGTAGGGCGCATTCACACTAGGGCCTCTGTTCCGTGCCCGAGCTCATTTGCATACTAAAGTCTGGAACGTTTGGCTAGTGTGACCACGCCATCCGTATTCCAGCACGGAACAGCCCCTTGGCCACGGCACACCTGGGAGAGGTGTGCCGTGGCCAAAGTACAGATGCTAATGAGATGACGCGCACACGCACGGATACGCAACCTGAGCTGCCTGACGTAGTCCATGCCCGACCTGCAGCACGGAACAGGCAAACCTACCTAGTGTGAGTTACAGGAGGAAACTGGTAAAAAGCCTTTGGTGAAAGAAACTGGAACATTTTTAAGATATTTTTTTGGCATTTTTATGCTTTATTGATAGTGTAGAGACAGAGGTGAAATGGGGCAGAGAGGGGAGTGACATGCAGAGAACGACCGCGGGCTGGAATCAAACCCGGGTCTGCTGCTGGCGGAGGCCCATGGGGGGGGACGCCCTACCAACTGAGCTAAGGGCCCATGGGGGGGACGCCCTACCAACTGAGCTAAGGGCCCATGGGGGGGGACGCCCTACCAACTGAGCTAAGGGTGCCCCCGAACATTTCTCTTTTGACCTTTTAACCTTTAATTCACTGAGGGTTAGGGCTCGTGCTTAGAATGTTCAGCTCACAGACAGTACAGACAGGTACAGACAGTACAGACAGTACAGACAGTACAGACAGGCTGTGGATCTTGAGGTGATATTCAGTCTAACAGACAGTACAGACAGTACAGACAGTACAGACAGTACAGACCTTATAACCTTTACATTCAGGCTGTGGGTCTTGAGGGCTATCAGTCTAACAATGTTACAGACAGTACAGACAGTACAGACAGTACAGACAGTACAGACAGGCTGTGGATCTTGAGGAGATATTCTTAATGAAACATCTTGTCTGTTTCTCTCAGACGAGGAGTTTTCGTTCGGTTCCACGGCAGCGACAGGAAGTGACATCATAGACTGCGAGACTCAGCTCCTCGCTGACTCTGTTACCATGGAAACAGCTGCTGAGGGGCGTGGCTCCTTTGATGACATCACACCCGAGGTTCCGCCCAGGAATAGGCCCCTCCCCCCTCCCGCACCACGACACCGTGAGATGATTCATATTTAATTTAACAAACTTTAAAGTCTGTCTGTCTGTCTGTCTGTCTGTCTGTCTGTCTGTCTCTGCCTGTCATGGAGTTAAAGTCTCTAGGAACTTTTAAATATTTCTGAAACAGTCTCATGTTTCCTCTGATGATCATAAATTACATGTAACAGCAAACCAGACCATCAGTGCAAAGAATGCTATTTGTATATAGTTTTTCTTAATGCCTTTGTCATGGGTATACGCTCACCCAGGAACAACAGCTGGCGTGGTGAACACACTACCGCTTTAGTCCAAAGGGGGCGCTAGAATTCTAGATGGGTGCTACACCAGGATGCTGCGTGCAGTACTTAACATCAGCAAGAGTACTCATGTTACTAACAGTATCCTGTATGGAGGAATACCAAGGGTTAGAGAGAAAGTAGCTTCTAGAAGAATGAGACTGGCGGGACACTGCCAAAGACACCAAGAGCTGCCAGCCAGCAAACTGGTTCTATGGGAACCAGCCCATGGTCATCGGTCTGGAGGACGTCCTACACTAACATACGTGGATGTACTCAAGAAGGATGCAGGAGCGCAAAGTACCAATGAACCGGCCAGATGCAACGATGGAGGGCTCGTCTGAGGACGACCGAGAGAGAGACAATAAACAC
This sequence comes from Hyperoplus lanceolatus, assembly GCA_026929865.2. NCBI lineage: Eukaryota > Metazoa > Chordata > Actinopteri > Uranoscopiformes > Ammodytidae > Hyperoplus > Hyperoplus lanceolatus. Next base: position 25,442,009 of record CM049416.1, read on the forward strand.
AAAAGTAGATACTTCCTTCCCAGCCCTACTAATGACATTCTCTCGTGTGTGTGTGTGTGTGTGTGTGTGTGTGTGTGTGTGTGTGTGTGTGTGTGTGTGTGGGTGTGGGTGTGGGTTTGTGCGTGTGTGTGTCCAGAACCAGAAGGGGAGGAGTCAGGAGCTAGGAGAGGCGTGGCCAAGGAGGTGTGTATCTTCCAAAATGGCCACAATTTCTGAAGGTCTTAAATTTAACAATAACAATTATAATATGATCTGGTTTCTCTTCTACAGAGTTAGGGTTAGTAAGTAGCTAATTCTACAGACCCTTACCTTCAAACTAGAGGAGAAACCTAAACTTTACCATCAACCAGAAATGGAAACATCAAATTACACACACACACACACACACACACACACACACACACACACACACACACACACACACACACACACACACACACACACACACAGCCCCACACTATGTGATGTTGTAAATGGAGTTGCTGCGATGAA
>CM049416.1:25445000-25447500 GCA_026929865.2 Hyperoplus lanceolatus
CTCTCTCTTCTCTCTCTCTGTCTCTCTCTCTCTCTGTCTCTTCCTCTCTCTCTCCCCCCCTCTCTCTCTCTCTCCCTCCCTCTCTCCCCCTCATTGTCTCGCTCTCTCTCTCTCTCTCTCTCTCCCTCTCTCTCTCTCTTCCCCCTCGTCCCCCTCTCTGTCTCTATCCCCCCCTCTCTCTCTCTCTCTCTCTCTGTCTCTCTCTCTCCCCCCCTCTCTCTGTCTCTATCCCCCCCTCTCTCTCTCTCTCCCTCTCTCTCTCCCTCTCTCTCTCTCCCTCTCTCTCTCCCTCCCTCTCTCAGAAGCGCCCCCCTAAGCCCGTTCCAGATGATGGGCGGTCCAGCTGTCCCACGGAGCTGGTTGGTGTCATGGTGGAGCCTTCAGAAGCTTCTAGTCTGAGCGTGAAGGAGACGCTGTTCCAACCGGAGGGAGAGACAGGCAGAGAGACAGACAGGCAGACAGACAGGCAGACAGACAGGCGCGTTCAGAGGGCCGCTAGGAGGAAAGCTAAGCAGGAGCAGCTCAAGAGGCTTCACAAGGCCCAGGTAACACAAACCCCCGTCCTCCCCCGGCTGCTTGGGGCATTTTGTAGCGCAATTGTTTTTGTTACACTTTTTTCTGTTGTTTTTGAAACTTTTTTTTAAGAAAAATAATCATTCACAAAGTGTGTCTGTCTGTCTGTCTGTCTTGAGGGGCGGCAGTGGCGAAGTGGGTAGGAAGTTCGCCTCTGGTGTGCAGGGTCGGAGGTTCGATCCCCCGTCTCCCCGCCACATGTCGAAGTGTCCCTGGGCAAGACACTGAACCCCGAATTGCTCCCGATAGTTAGCTTAGTTAGCTTAGCACCCTAGTGCTAGGCCTACTAGGCCTACCCTGCGTGGTAGCTGCTGCTGCTATCGGTGTATGAATGTGTGTGTGACTGGGTGAATGTGTACAAAAAACAATGTAAAGCGCTTTGGGTCTGTGATAAACGGAGATATAGCGCTATACAAGTCCATTTACCATTTACCATCTGTCTGTCTGTCTGTCTGTCTGTGTTGTAGATGATCCAGAGACAGCTGCAGCAGGTGGAAGAGAAACAGAGACAACTGGAGGAGAAAGGAGTGATGGTGGAGAAAGCTCTGAGAGGGGAAGCAGGTCTGTCTGTGTGTGTGTGCCTGTCTGTCTGTCTGTCTGTGTGCCTGTCTCTCTGCCTGCCTGTCTGTCTGTCTGTCTGTCTGTCAAAATATAGAATAAATATTAACTGTGTGTTAATATGAATGATGCACTCACCTGTCTCTCTGTCTCAGATTATTGGGAAGACGACAGTCAAGACGTGGAGCTTCACCTTGGAGGTCTGTCTGTCTGTCCGTCTGTCTGTCCGTCCATCTGTCTGTCTGTCTGTAACTTACATATTCATACTGTTACACTCATTTAACCCGTATCTCTGTCTGTAACCTGCCTACCTGTCTTGCTCTCTGTAACCTGCCTGCCTGTCTCGCTCTCTGTAACCTGTCTGTCTGTCTCTCTGCCTGTCTTTCTGTCTGCCTGTCTTGCTCTCTGTAACCTGTCTGCCTACCTGTCTGTCTCGCTCTCTGTAACCTGTCTCTCTACCTGTCTGTCTGCTCTCTGTAACCTGTCTGCCTACCTGTCTCTCTCGCTCCCTGTAACCTGTCTCTCTACCTGTCTGTCTGCTCTCTAGCCCCTTTTACATAGCCAGTGAAAGCCGGGAATATGCCGGCCTTTCGGCCCTCCGCCCTGCTGTATAAATGCGACAGTTGCGGAACGGGGGAAGAAAGGTGCGAGAGATCGTTCCGGGAATTTTACTACCTCGGGGGGTAGTAAGATTCCCGACACAATCAGTTCCGCCTCTCTGTTTAAATGCTCCAGCTTGTTGTTGCGGAACAGGGGGGCGTTTGACGTTCCATAGCCTACGTTCTAAACATGCGACCATGTTAGCAGTTGAAGGACGTGTGTTTAACATTAACCACGGCGGCCTGATGTCCCGTAAAAATCACCAAATAAAAGGAACGGCGTATAATCCATCTGATCATGAGGTCCGTTGCTCAATCCAAACCCCCACGCTTCATTTTGCAGAGTGTATGAGTCTATTTCTGCCCAGGAGAAGTTGTACAATGGGAAAGCTAGGCTAGGCTAAGTAAGGGATAAAGTAGGCTATAGCGAACGGGTCACTTGCTAGAAATAAAGACCGACAAGCTGAAGCAGGAGCCCGACGCGCAGCGGAGGACTCTTGTTCAGCTTGACCTAGTAACGGGGGAATAGTCTGCTCGCCCCGCTAGACTGTCTGCTTCAGCTGACTGAAGGCTCCGGCTCAGCTGTTAGCCACAGAGCTACTGTTTTGCTAACACAACTCAAGACGTGAAGAGGTGAAGCGGATTGATTTTGTCAGTTTGGTTAACAGTCCCAGTGATGTTGGACTCAGCGCGTAGCGAGATCAACAGGCACATCGTGGGGACAGTAACATACGGCCCTCTTACTGCAAGCTCCAGCACTTCTGCTCTCA
>CM049416.1:25457500-25487500 GCA_026929865.2 Hyperoplus lanceolatus
GCGGGCGTGCGTGTCTTCAGTCCGGAGCAGGAGCCCGAGGCGCGGATCATGGGGGGAGAGGAGGCCTGGAGCAACAGCTGGCCCTGGACCGTGTCTCTGCTCCTGGGGGAGTCAGCAGCCTGCGGGGGGGCCGTGCTGGGGCCAACCTGGGTCCTGTCTGCTGCTCACTGCTTCAAGAGGTCTGTCTGTCTGTCTGTCTGTCTGTCTGTCTGTCTGTCCGTCCGTCTGCTGCACACTGCTTCAGGAGGTCTGTCTGTCTGCCAGGTACTAACAGCATCAGAGGGTTACCTCTCTCCATGGTTCCAGGTACTAACATCAGGGTCCAGAATCTAGTCTAGTTAGTCTGTCTGTCTGTCTGTCTGTCTGCTCACTGCTTCAAGAGGTCAGGGGTCACTCACGTCTACATCAGCGCTGCGTTCCAACAACTTTAGTTTGTCCCAATGCATGATGTCAGGTGTAGCATGCAGTATGCAGTATGCTGCACCTGGGACCTACTTTAGTATGCTGCACCTGGGACATACTTTAACTCATTTAGTTCCTCCCAACATGGCTCCTTGAACTTGCCTCTTGCTCAGTCCATGTGATGCAACTTCTGCTGCAGTGGATTGTGGGTCAGAACCTCCATAAAGCTGCTGGTTTCAACACTAAACATCACCACCGGATGTATTATCTATCAGCATGCTGCATCTGACATGGACTGGTTCATGTGTTCACAGACACAACAGAGCATCACGCTGGACCGTCCTCGCCGGGAAACACGATCTGGAGAATCACCATGAACGCAGACAACAAGTAAGAGACTCACTCACTGTCTGTCTGTCTGTCTGTCTGTCTGAGTCCCTCGCTTAGACAGACAGACAGTAACCCTGTGCTCTCCTCCCAGCTTGTCTCAGTCCTCTCCATCTCCGTGCACCCGGCCTACAGCCCTCGGACGAAGCAGAGTGATGTGGCTCTGCTGCGGCTAGATCCCCCTCTGAACTTCACCCAGCACGTCCGCCCCATCGCCCCCTGGACCGGCCCACTGCCCACCCGGGAACAATGCACCGTCACGGGCTGGGGCGCCACCAGAGAGAGTGAGGGGACGTGTGTGTGTGTGTGTGTGTGTGTGTGTGTGTGTGAACTTGTGTTTACTGCTAATGGAATAGATTGAAGTTTAGAGTCTATAGAACAATTTTGGTTTGTGTCAAGAAACCAGACCAACTTCATTTTCAGCCCTCTGGTTGCTCTGGTTTCTTTTCACCCTAACCAAAAAATATTCTATAGACCCAAAACTTTTGCATCAAGTTGAAATGAAAACATAAAATAAAACGTCCCCACACTATCATGTTATCACCCTTACCCCCTAACCCCCTAACCCCCTTACCCTATAAACGTCCCCACACTATCATGTTATCACCCTTACCCCCTAACCCCCTAACCCCCTTACCCTATAAACGTCCCCACACTATCATGTTATCACCCTTACCCCCTAACCCCCTTACCCTATAAACGTCCCCACACTATCATGTTATCACCCTTACCCCCTAACCCCCTAACCCCCTTACCCTATAAACGTCCCCACACTATGATGTTATCACCCTAACCCCCTAACCCCATAAACGTCCCCACACTATCATGTTATCACCCTTACCCCCTAACCCCCTTACCCTATAAACGTCCCCACACTATCATGTTATCACCCTTACCCCCTAACCCCCTTACCCTATAAACGTCCCCACACTATCATGTTATCACCCTAACCCCCTAACCCCCTTACCCTATAAACGTCCCCACACTATCATGTTATCACCCTTACCCCCGAACCCCCTAACCCCCTTACCCTATAAACGTCCCCACACTATCATGTTATCACCCTTACCCCCTAACCCCCTAACCCCCTTACCCTATAAACGTCCCCACACTATCATGTTATCACCCTTACCCCCCTAACCCCCTAACCCCCCTTACCCTATAAACATCCCCACACTATCATGTTATCACCCTTACCCCCTAACCCCCTAACCCCCTAACCCCCCTTACCCCCTTACCCTATAAACGTCCCCACACTATCATGTTATCACCCTTACCCCCCCCCTAACCCCCTAACCCCCTTACCCTATAAACGTCCCCACACTATCATGTTATCACCCTTACCCTTAAGGGGTTAGAAGGTTAGGGTCTAATGTTTGTCCCCCTGCTCCGTTCCCCCACACCCTCAGACCCTTCTCTCATGGCACAGTCTCATGTTCTAACCACGGGCGTTTCTACGTTTCCAAAACATCAACACACTGCACATTGTTTGTATACTTTATTGCGCATGCACATTTTTTTTCATAATCCTTAACCTAAATAAACAAAATAGGCAATTTATTATATCTTTATTATAGCTTTATGATAGCTTTATTATAGCTTTATTATAGCTTTATTATATCTTTATTATATCTTTATGATAGCTTTATTATAGCTTTATTACAGCTTTATTATATCTTTATTACAGCTTTATTATAGCTTTATTATAGCTTTATTACAGCTTTATTACAGCTTTATTATAGCTTTATTATAGCTTTATTACAGCTTTATGATAGCTTTATGATAGCTTTATTATAGCTTTATGATAGCTTTATTATAGCTTTATTACAGCTTTATGATAGCTTTATTACATCTTTATTACAGCTTTATGATAGCTTTATTATAGCTTTATTATAGCTTTATTATTGCTTTATTACAGCTTTATGATAGCTTTATTATAGCTTTATTACAGCTTTATGATAGCTTTATTACATCTTTATTACAGCTTTATGATAGCTTTATTATAGCTTTATTATAGCTTTATTATAGCTTTATTATTGCTTTATTATAGCTTTATTACAGCTTTATGATAGCTTTATGATAGCTTTATTATAGCTTTATCAGAGCCGGCCCGAGGCATAAGCGAACTAAGCGGCCGCTTAGGGCCCCCGACTGCCTGGGGGGCCCCCTAAAAAAAAAAAAAAAAAAAAAAAAAAAAAAATTAGTTTGTGTGTTTGATATTAACATCATACTATGCAAATGTGAGTTATACAAAAAAAGGAATACAATGTTTTGGTCTAGATAATTAATAGCCTAAAAATGTAATCAGTTCATCTCGGAGGAAATCCGAAATTATCTGATCATGTCACGTTCACATCCATGCACAGTGTGTATTGAGTTTATTTAAAAACAATTGGAAATGGGGCTGCCCTCAGTTGCCCATGCACTGTGTATAGTCTATAGCCTATGTCAGCCTTGTCTGTGGAAAAAAAGATACAGTAGCTGGATAACAAAGTTCTTCTGCTTCGTTCCTCACAATGCATTTAAATGCATTCACTATATTACAGAGAAATATGTCCCGTAAAAGAAAAAGAGCTCCAAGCCCAAACCAGAGGACCCTCCATAATATTTTATTTTATATTAATATTTTTATGGAAAATCCATGTGTCCTTCTTCAATAGCTTCTAATTCATCTGACCCAGTGTCTGCAAATTATTTGTTCACACAAGATTTCTCAGATTTAGCCTCTTAATTTTCCTCTCAAAGTGCACCAGATTAATGCATTTCACTTTAAAAAGGTTAAAAAAATCTCCCGGGGGGGCATACCCCCGGACCCCCCTAAGAGGGTCTGAATCTCGGCTGTCTAATATTTTCGCACAGCCGCACAGTGGAGGCACTAGCGGAAAACACTGGGTGTGTGAATGATATTTAACAAAGATCTATAGTTTCAGCAGCGCTAACATTGGAGAGGGGCCCCCTAATCATATTTCGCTTAGGGCCCCCTGAAGGCTTGGGCCGGCTCTGAGCTTTATTATAGCTTTATTACAGCTTTTGTATAGCTTTATGATAGCTTTATTACAGCTTTATGATAGCTTTATGATAGCTTTATGATAGCTTTATTACAGCTTTATGATAGCTTTATTATAGCTTTATTATAGCTTTATTATAGCTTTATTACAGCTTTATTATAGCTTTATGATAGCTTTATTATAGCTTTATTACAGCTTTATTACAGCTTTATGATAGCTTTATTATATCTTTATTATAGCTTTATTATAGCTTTATTATAGCTACCTGACTGCTGCTTATCCCCAGACATCTAGAGTTCCATTCTAGTTATTTCAGAGTAAAATGAATACTAGTGAGACAGACCTTACATTACCCATATCAGGGGTGTCACAAAGGGCCACTCTATGATATGATAATCACACTAAGGGTCGACATGCCTTCTTTCAATCCAACTGTAAAAATAACAGACCTATGAATATATTGTATACAACCTGTGTACAGGGTCAAAGGCTAGGTTTCATTTCAACTTTTAGGGGGACAAATTATAGGTGGGGGGGTATGGGGGTGCTCCCCCAGAGATTTCTGAGCGTGAAACACTTAATTTCCTGCATTCTGGTGGATTTTTATTCGTCTATCTATGCCTTTTCTGCATCAATTTATAGTGGACATATTTATTTTTTCTGTGAAGGAAAAGACAACATTCAGGTTCCTAAAGAAACAACTATAATAGAATATAATGCAGTAAGCCTCTCAGGCACCCTGGATTTTTCAAAACTTTCTGCACAGTCAAAACACATCACGTGGTATTTCTTTTTAGAAATCATGACTCAGCACCAGTGTTAACTATTTATGACACTTAACATCGGTAATGAAATGGCAGCCATCATTGGACATGAAAAGGGTGGGCAATCAGCTGCTAGCTAAAGTTAGCTAGTTAGCTAAATTGTAACTTAAGGCAAAAGTTAGGGTTATCAAATCATGTTAGCATTCATCCTTAGACACTTGACACAACCAATCATCAATATTAGCATGCTATATTTAGCCTCATAGATTGGCCTAGTTACAGCCCACAGGAAACTGACATATTTTCTTCAATGCAAGTTCATCAATTCATGGCTTAAAATCTTGAGCTGTGGAACCTTCGACAGACATTCCTAGCAGTTAGCTGCGTGTCTTAACCAATGGGAGCATGTGCACAGCATGGGCACAGGCTCTGCATGCAGCAAGAAACATTTTTATTTTATTTTTTACAAAAGAAATTCGGGGCCAATCAAATGAGATCTGGGGCTTTAGCCTAGTGACGCCACTGCTTCTAACCCTCTCACAGAAGAGGTGACATTGCCGCCTTCAAAATAAAATATGAAATAAAACCCAAACATTTGATTTGAAACTGATGCAGAACAATTCACCAGAATGCAGGAAGTTATTTCAATGTCAATATTATGAGATGTGTGTGTTAAAAGGACCCCCCCCCTCCTCTCATGGTCCAGACTCATGTTATTCCCTCAGACCCCCTAACCCTCTAACCCCCCCCCCCCCCCTCTGCTCATAGGGTAAAGGGGTTAGGAGGTTAGGATCTCATGTCTCATGTTTCTCCCTCCCAGACGGGCCTCGGTCCTCCCCCTAACCTCCTGCTCATAGTTAGGGGTAGGAGGTTAGGGTTTGAGGGTCTAATGCCCCCCCCCCCCCTCTCTCTCCCAGACGGGCCTCTTTTCTCCCCCTCTCCCCTTGCTTATTGTCAGGGTAAAGGGGTTAGGAGGTTGGGGGTCGAATGTCTTTAACCCTCTCTCCCAGTCGGGCCCACAGTCAGGGTAAAGGGGTTAGGAGGTTGGGGGTCGAATGTCTTTAACCCTCTCTCCCAGTCGGGCCCACAGTCAGGGTAAAGGGGTAAAGGGGTAAAGGGGTTAGGAGGCTAGGGGTCTAATGTCCCCCCCTTCCCCCCCAGACGGGCCTCGCTCCTCGCGGCTGCAGGAGGTCAACGTGACGGTTCTCTCTCCAGACGTTTGCAGCGCCTCGTACGCCGGCAGGATCCTCCCCGAGATGTTCTGCGCCGGGAGAGAGAGAGGGGGGGCCGACGCATGCCAGGTACTGTCTGTCTGTCTGTCTGTCTGTCTGTCTGTCTGTCTGTCTGTCTGGCCGACTGGTTGCTCCAAGAGACTTAACGAGGTGAAGCAGCTGTTACCTGGAACCACCTTCAGCCCAGACTGACTGCTCTTAAGTCAAAGCTAAAAACTGTTCCTTTTTATATTCCACACTGTTGGAGGCATGATGCTCCTCTGTTTTATTTAGTGACATGTAGTTCTGTGTTTGACCACTGGGTGGAGCTGTTGGCTCATCAGAAAGCATCATAGGTAATCACCGGGCACGGCCAGGTGTGTCATTTGGAATAGCAAACAGTTTTGTCCCGTTCAGCGTGTCACCATATTTGTTTGTCTTTACTGGGATGATGGAAGTTATGTAAGGGATAATGTATAGTGAATGGGTCACTTGCTAGAAATAAAGACCGACAAGCTGAAGCAGGAGCCCGACGCACATTTCCTTGACCCCCCCCCAGGGAGACTCAGACAGGCCTCTCTCCTCCCTCTGTCTCACTCTCTCTCTAACCCTAACCCTCTGTCTCTCTGTCTGTCTGTCTCTCTCTCTGTCTCCCCCCCCCCGGAGACTCAGGCGGGCCTCTCTCCTGCCTCTCTAGCTCCAGGTTCAGACTGTCTCTCTCTCTAACCCTAACCCTCTGTCTGTCTCCCCTCTGTCTGCCTGTCTGTCTCTAACCCTGTCTCTCTCTCCCCCCTATAGGGAGATTCCGGTGGCCCCCCTCTCCTGTCTGTCTGTCCCTAACCCTCTCTCTCTCTCTCCCCTCTGTCTGCCTGTCTGTCTCTAACCCTGTCTGTCTGTCTTCAGGGAGATTCCGGCAGCCCCCTCTCCTGCCTGTCTGTCTCTAACCCTGTCTGTCTCTTTGCCTGTCTGTCTCTCTTCAGGGAGACTCCGACTGCCCCCTCTCCTGCCTGTCTGTCTCTAACCCTGTCTGTCTCTCTTCAGGGAGACTACGACTGCCCCCTCTCCTGCCTGTCTGTCTCTAACCCTGTCTGTCTCTTTGCCTGTCTGTCTCTCTTCAGGGAGACTCCGGCGGCCCCCTCTCCTGCCTGTCTGGCTCCAGGTTCAGGTTAGCTGGAGTGGTGAGTTGGGGCGTCGGCTGCGGTCGGTCCGGACGACCCGGAGTTTACACGAAGGTCCAGCTGCACACACAGTGGATCCTGGACATCATGAGTAAGAGTCTCTGTCTGTCTGTCTGTCTGTCTGTCTATCTGGCACGGTTTATCTCTGAGATGTTCTGTTTGTCACAGAATTGAAATGTATAAAATGTACAATCAATTCACAATTACAAAAATGTACAATTTATTTTGAGTTTTCAAAGTTGAATTCTTAGTATTTGAAGTGTTTACTTTATGGTTTGTTCGTATTGTGAAGCGCTTTGAGTTGCGTTCATGTACGAGATGTGCTAAAGAAATGAACCGTGGTCTTGTCTTCACAGATCAACCCAACGTCACAGAGGCCGAGCAACAAGTGGATGAAGGTTTAACATCTACAAATACTGCTCTGGAAAACATTAAGAGACCACTCCAAATGTTCAGTGTCTCTCGTTTTACTCTTTAGAGGCATATGTTTGAGCAGAATGAACATTTTGGTTTTATAATATAAACTAATGACAACATTTCTACCAAATTACCCCCAAAAATATATTGTCATTTAGAGCATTTCCATTAGGTAATTTAGAGATGAAGATTTAAGAAAAGTCCAGACTGTTCTCTGAATGTTTTCCAGAGCTGTAAATATTCATGTTACTGTGTCTAACCCTAACCCTGTCCAGAGGAGCAATGCGGTGTGCAGAGCTCCAGCTGCCTCAAGGCTCCAGGCGTCGCGTCTCTCTCCGTGGCCCAGGACGGAGCTCTGTCTGTGGGCAACGTGAGCGAGGCGACCCCCTTCCTCTGGCCCTGGCAGGTCAGTCTGCAGGCTGACGGGAAACACTACTGCAGCGGGACACTGATCGCCGAGCGCTGGGTGGTCACAGCCAAACACTGCAGCGTGAGGTTAGAGACGTATTGCTCCTAACCCCTAGCGCTAACCCCTAACCCCTAACCCCTAGCGCTTACCCTAACCCCTAGCGCTAACCCTAACCCCTAACCCTAACCCTCTCCTAACTCCTAACCTTAAACAAGGTCAAACACAAATATAAATTAATAACTGTTGCTAACATCTGCTGCTGCTTCTTTTTAAATGTATTTATAAATATAAATCTGTTACTTGTTCACCATGTGTGTGTGTGTGTGTGTGTGTGTGGTGTGTGTGTGTGTGTGTGTGTGTGTGTGTGTGTGTGTGTTGATGCTTCTTAGCTTGTGTCATGTTGTATGTACTACAGCTGCTGGATGTTTGAATTTCCCTGAAGGAACACTCCCAAGGGATCAATAAAGTGTCTATCTAACCCTCTCCTAACCCATAACCCTCTCCTAACCCCTAACCCTCTCCTAACCCCTAACCCTCTCCTAACCCCTAACCCTCTCCTAACCCCTAACCCTCTCCTAACCCCTAACCCTCTCCTAACCCCTAACCCTCTCCTAACCCCTAACCCTCTCCTAGCCCCTAACCCTCTCCTAACCCCTAACCCTCTCCCTAACCCCTAACCCTCTCCCTAACCCCTAACCCTCTCCTAACCCCTCTCCTAACCCCTAACCCTCTCCTAACCCCTAACCCCCCCCTAACCCTCTCCTAACCCCCCCTAACCCCTCTCCCTTGCCCCTAACCCTCTCCTAACCCCTAACCCTCTCCTAACCCCTAACCCTCTCCTAGCCCTCTCCTAACCCCTAACCCTCTCCTAGCCCTCTCCTAACCCCTCCTAACCCCCCTAACCCTCTCCTAACCCCTAACCCTCTCCTAGCCCCTAACCCTCTCCTAACCCCTAACCCTCTCCTAACCCCTAACCCTCTCCTAACCCCTAACCCTCTCCTAACCCCTAACCCTCTCCTAACCCCTAACCCTCTCCTAACCCCCCTAACCCTCTCCTAACCCCTAACCCTCTCCTAACCCCTAACCCTCTCCTAACCCCTAACCCTCTCCTAACCCCTAACCCCTAACCCTCTCCTAGCCCCTAACCCTCTCCTAACCCCTAACCCTCTCCTAACCCCCTAACCCTCTCCTAACCCCTAACCCTCTCCTAACCCCTAACCCTCTCCTAACCCCTAACCCTCCCACCCCTAACCCCCCCTAACCCCTAACCCTCTCCTAACCCCTAACCCTCTCCTAACCCCTAACCCTCTCCTAACCCCTAACCCCTAACCCTCTCCTAACCCCTAGCCCTCTCCTAACCCCTAACCCTCTCCTAACCCCTAACCCTCTCCTAACCCCTAACCCTCTCCTAGCCCCTAACCCAAACACTGCAGTGTGAGGTTAGAGACGTAATGCTCCTATTTAAACCGTCTTTAACTTGCACTGGAACAGTTTCCTTTGTTGAACTGTCTCTTGTCTATGATCCTGTTAACTTTGCACCTTGGTCTGTATGAATGGCTCCACTTTAAACTGTGTTTATGTCCATGACCTGTCTAACCCTAACTCTCTGTCTCTCTCCCTGCCTGTCTATCTGTCTCTCCCTGTCTGTCTCCCTGCCTGTCTGTCCGTCTGTCTCCCTGCCTGCCTGTTTCCCTGACTGTCTGTCTGTCTGCCTGTCTGTCTGTCTGCCTCTCTCCCTGTCTCTCTCTGTCTCCCTGCCTGTCTGTCTCTCTCCCTGCCTGCCTGTCTGTCTGTATCCCTGCCTGTCTGTCTCTCCTCCCCCCCCCCACCCCTACAGACCTGACGGTGACATGGTGGTGCTGGGGCTCCATGACTTGCGGTTCTCTTCGGCGCAGTCTCTCCCCGTGGAGGAGAGCTACAGCGTGGGCAGCAGCCGCAGCTTTCCCCCTGAAGACAACCTGGTTCTCCTGAGGCTGGGGGGCAAGGCCAGACTCAGTGAGACACTAACCCCTCAACCCCCTCCCCCTCTCTCCTAACCCGCTCTCCCCCCCACCCACTAAACACACAGCCTGTTTATCTATTAGAACACTCCGCCATGTTCTGTCTCACCATAACCATGTTAATGTGTCAGAACACTTAAACCCCTAAACACCACGTCACTGTGATGGTTAGGGTTAGACACACACCCAGAGAGAGACAGACAGACAGACAGACAGACAGGGGGTTAGGGTTGGGCCTTCACAGCAGCTCGGGGCTAAAGGAACAGTTCAACATTCAGCCGAAGACTGAGGCAAACCCATCGGGTTAACACTGTATCAAACACAAAGTTTACTTATTATAAATACATTGTGATATATAATAACTTTGCTGTCGTCTGTCTGTCTCTGTCTCTCTCTCTCCCTCTCTCCCTCGCTCCCTGTCTGCCTGTCTCCCTGCCTGCCTGTCTGTCTCTCAGACTCTCAGGTGTTTCCTGTCTGTCTTCCTGATGAAGACGAGGAGTTGGACAGCAGTTGGTCGTGTGTGACAACGGGCTGGGGCGTCACCACGGCAACAGGTCTGAACACTACATTACCCAACATGCAACAGGCTCATTGACCCTTAAAGCTACAGTGCGTAACTTCTGTAATTACAACAACACTGTCGGTGCATCTACATGAGGTAAAGCCTTCAGTGATGGCACATTGATTTTATACCTTCTGCTGTACATCCAGGTTTTTTCTCAGCAGTACAACTGACACATTTCTTGGGCTCTTCTTGCAATTTTTCTGAGCTCCTGCACCAGTGTCGGAGGGAGGGGGGCACCAGTTTGTAAACGCTGCCATACTGAGAAATACAGAGAGAGTTTTGTGGAGCTGATAATAGGCTTAATCAACTTTGTGTCAACTCGTTTGGTGATGGCTTGGTTCATGGTTTAACTGACATTCATTTATATGGATAAAGTTACAAACTAAAGCTTTAAAGTTCAGTAAACTGTATTATAGTGTGTGTCTCCTTAGTGAGTGTTACTGTCTGTCTCCCTCCCTCCCTGTCTGCCTGCCTGCCTGTCTCTCTCTCAGCGCACACAGACCCGGACCGGATGCATCACGTCTCACTGTCTCTGGTGAACGAGACGATCTGTAACAGGAAGTGGAACGGACTGACCGGCCAATCACACATCTGCTCTGACACTGCTGGCTCCGCCTCCTGCCTGGTGAGGTCACAGGTCACATGGTCTCCAGCCCTTTAACCCTTTAAGTCTGTGGCTGTATCCCATTACAGAGACCGCCTCCTTGGTAGGACGCGGTCTCGCGGTCTATGAAGGCTATAGCCTCTGAAGGCCGAACGAGCGTTGTTAAACGGGACGATCTCCGCAGGTCTCCGTTTAAGAGCATTTCCGGTTTGCGTAACAAGCCGTTACCTTGCGTGATGACTCGCCGCTCCTGTGCTGCCTAGCAACCCTGATAGCTGCCAACGGAAACAGCCTTGTCAGCAGAGGAGAAAAGAAAAAGAAGTACAAGAAAAAAAGAAAGGAAAATAAAAGTTAAGAAGATGGAGCAACACGTTGCTGAATTGTTATTTTTTATTTTATTGTATGCCATCTCTGAAAAAAATGCAATGAATCTTGGGATATGTTGGGCTGCGAAGGATATATCTAATGCAGCCTTCAAAACCGTGAAACGAAGGCTGCATTTCTCGGCCGCATATGAGGAGCCTTGCAAGGAGCCTTGCAAATGGAACAACCTTTGCGCGCCGCTATGACGCAATCGGTCTTCAAATGCAGCCTTCGTAGACCGCAACCCCTGAATCGAGATACAGCCTGTAAGTCTTCAACCAAACCCCAACCTCAGCGATTTTTACCAGCATCCAATAAGGAAGTGACCACAACTGTAGTACCTTCCGGTGGCCACTGGGGGTGGTACCAAGACCGAGCAGTTTTTCTTTGACTCACTTGTTAGACAGGCCGTTTTCACAGTCTTATTAAACCTATTTACAGCCTGGGCCAAAAAACCATTTTAGTCTGTATGTTTAGGTCATATCTCCATGACAACACTGAGGGGGGTGAATGTTTTCTAGCAGGCTAGTTTTTATTCTTTTATAGGTTAAAATGTATTGGCGTGATCTCTTGAGTGACAGCTCTCCGCCCGTTGTCCCTCACTTTGCCTCGGAGGTATACGTCAGCTATCTCCCTCCCCCCGACGTGAGGCGGAGTAAAAATCTCACAAAATGGTGACGCGCACAAACCAGGATTATTGGATGCCGTGTGAATAACTGAGGTCAGCCCGGATGCAACATCCATATTAAATACTATCCAAGTCTTTAACCCTGCGTTCCAAATCTCATATCCTTTCTTCATCTATTCTACATACTACATCTGACGATAAAAATAATCTAGTTAGGATGCAGTATGTTACAACTGGGACATACTTTAACTTATTTATTTCATCCTAACATGGCGCCTTGATCTTGCCTCTTGCTTTTATATCCGTCTCATCCTTGTTTGTTTTCATACGGAGGCTCCGTCAATGTGACGTCACTTCCGTGCGCACTGGATTGTGGGTCAGAATCACCCAACACTAAGAATCTTAGCCAGATGTAGTAGACATCCGGGTACTTTTAACCATCCTAAATCTGGCCACAACAATCATGACATCCTAAATCTTTTTTGTACCAAACTAAATAGTATAAGGGGTTGTTATTTGAGCCTTTATAACCATTTATTATATCATGTTCTGTCTGTCTGTCTGTCTGCCTGCCTGCCTGTCTGTCTCTCAGGGGGATCAGGGCGCTCCGCTGCTCTGTCGTAAACGTGGCGCTTACTTCCTGTTTGGTTTGGTCACATGGGGCAGCAGCCGTTGCCGTGGCGACAGACCGGCCGTGTGGACGCGGGTCTCGGACTACGAGTCATGGATCGGTAACGTCACCAAACTGTGAACGACTTCCAGACCTTCAAACCTTCAAACCCCTTCTGCTGCTTCACACTTCATCCCACAGACCTCATCCAACCTGCAACATGTCCAGCTGTGCTCCTTCTGTCATTGTCCTCATTCAGATTTTCAACCACATTTATAGTTTTCACATTATTCATCCTTGAAGTCATGGATCAGTGACGTCACAACAAGAATAAAAACATGGACGCCACGCTCTGCCTGTCAGTGTTTACTCGAGGGAAAATTTATCATATTCTGTTGTTGAAAATAACCCTGTATTCCTGTGTGTGTTCCAGTCCCCATCCTTCCCTGCTATGTAGTTTGGTAGAAAAAGATTTCCCCTGCGTTCCAAATCTCATAGTCTCTTATTTCTATTCTACATATTACATCTGATCATAAAAAGAATCTAGTTAGGATGCAGTAGGCTACACTTGGGACATACTTTGACTTATTTATTTCATCCTAACATGGCTCCTTGATCTTGCCTCATACTTTTATATCTTTCTCATCCCCGTTTGTTTTCATATGGAGGCTCCGTCGATGTGACGTCACTTCCGGTGCGCACTGGATTGTGGGTCAGAATCGCCCAAATAGGATGCTGATTTCAACACATACAATCTGTAGTAGGTGTAGTAGACATCCGGGTATTTCTAACCATCCTAAATCTGGCCACAAGAATCGGGACATCCTAAATCTTTTTTCTACCATACTTAGTAGATAGTATGGGGACTGGAACACAGGGCAAGTTTGTCCCAATAAATGATATCAAATGAAGCATGCTGAAAAATACCCAGATGTCCTAATACAGCCGGTGGTGATGTTTAGTGTTGAAACCAGCAGCTTTATGGAGGTTCTGACCCACAATCCACTGCAGCAGAAGTTACATCACATGGACTGAGCCTCCCAGTGAAAACAACCAGCGATGAGACAGATAAGTGAAAGGGTTCAAGTTCCAGAAGCAATGTTATGACCAGGGGCGTCAGCTCACCCAATACCATACAGGGGCACAATAGGGCACCAAAAAAAAATGCAAGCGCGCGAAGCGCGCAAGCTAAAAAAATTTTGGACAATTATTTATTTAAAAAAAGCATGGGCACAGATATTTAATGCAAGCACGCGAGCAAATATTTTATAGCACTTATTTATTATCATAAAGCGTCAGATAACCATTAAAAGTTCAAATAAAATTAATCAAATCTAAGCTGAGTCTCACCTGTCAGTGTCATCTCTCAATGCCAACTCTACCTGCGTCCCTTCAATCTGCTCCTCTCCTCCTCTGCACTCTGCTGCACTGAGTCTTGAAGCAACAAGAACATATTACAGTCTCCTGTCTGCATTTTCACTATCTAGATTTTTATATATGCATATGTAAAGTTACTTGTGTATAACCTGTTTGCAGTTATTCCTAATTAATATGAAAGTAATAGTCATATCACCTCTGCTCATCAACATCCCTCTCTCCTTCACCTTTTCCTTCAACTCCTCCGTCACCTCCTCCGGCACTCTGCTGCTCCTCTTTGTCTGGACAGATGTAACTGTTAGGCTTGGGCTAGTGACCAGTGGTCAACTCAACTGGGTTGTTACCCTAAAAGTGGTTTGCATTGCCTTATTACCTAGCGTACCTCTCTCATTTCTCCTTGCTGCTTTATCCCTGCTCCGAGCGAATAACTTTCTGATGTCCATCTACAAGAACAATGTTGTTTGAGTTGAATTGAGATCAAAATCATAACTAATACAGTAGGCTGTTATATCTAGTTCCGGTCACTGAGATAACAAATAATTCAATGCCAGCAAAAGATCATAAAATAACATAGCCTAATAGTACAACATACTTCTTCCATAACTCTCTACATACCTGACACACCAAAAAAACGAATAGTAAAAACAGGACATTCGTCTATATGCATGCTATGAATGATACCTATCAATTGTTTTTTTTTCTACATTATGTTTCTACTGTCTTGAAAGTAACCACCTGTATGCCATCATGCCCCCTTAATGTCTGTGCTTTTGTCTGTAGGCCTACTCGAGCAGAAAACACCAGAATGAGAATAACTTCAGAATCATTCATTTTCAACTTTGAGACCAACGTGTGCTTGAGCTGCTTAAGCCAGCCTGCTTATTTAAGCAAGCAACAGCGTACAAAACAGCTTCCACCTCCGAGTGTTGTATTCTGTTATAAATTGCGCTAGTATAATATCGGTGCCATTGGTTCCAGGCAACTTGAGAATATGTCTTATACAGTATGCCGATAGCTAGCTAACTAAGCTGACAAGACAACTTGGATACCCCATCACGGGATCATCACCCCCTGAAAACACGAACGTAAAGAATCGAGAAACACCATAAGATGGCATGTAGTGTGAACCCGACATTTGTGATCTTTCTCCGATCAACAGGTCCAGCTTAAACAGTTATCGCTACAGTTTAATATATTAGCGAACTGTCTGGCTACTATAGCATAACGACAGACGTGACCACATTAGCTAATAACACCACTTCAGAGACGCCCCTTCACCTTATTTGATGAAAGGCATACACATTTGTTAGACATTCTATGCTTCCAGAGGATAAAAATGTAACGCTTACTGTTTACTTCACTTCACACCGGCTGGAGTGAATGGTCGCTGACGCTGTGCTGGACAGGTTCAAAAAGTCGATATCAAGGAGAATGATTCTCTCCTCAGTGTGTACATTTCATTGCAGCGGCCGGCCAATGAGGGGGGCACCATGCATATAGGCCTATTTTAAGAAAAAATGCAAGCATGCATTCTGTAGATTGCCAGAGGTGTCAGACTTAAATAAAAAAAAATTAAAGGTATAAATAAATTAATTAATTAAAAAATCAGTGCCCCAGGCATACCCAAGCACCGCAGATCCACAACGGGGCACGTGCCCCGTTGAAAAGGGTCTGCCGACGCCGATGGTTATGACAGAACAGTTTTGCTCTGGGATTCTCTGAGTATCAAGTTTTTTGTTTTTGTCTCAATGAGAAAAACAGCAAACGGATTTAAAACTTTTAATGTTTAAGCTTCAGTTCCATGATTCATTCAAAGGGTTTACACATAAACAGACTTTATACTGATAGGGTTAATGTGTAACCCTTCACACATAGACTCTATTATACTGATAGGGTTAGGGTAACGAGAGGCCAGATCTGTAGAGTTTAGGGGTCAGAGGTCAGTTGGTCCAGTCAGCAGTCTGTCTGCAGCAGGTCGTATGTTCCTCCGTTCGGCTCCGGTTTCTCTTCGCTCTGCAAACACGAGACCACTTATCAGAAACTCATTATAAAATATGATATGTATGTAAACAATATAATACACTGTTCCCGGTAACACTTTATTTGAAGGCATATACATAACGCTGTCATAAGACTGTCATAAGACTGTCATTACACTGTCATGACACATGTCATGAACATTATGAATGGTTATGAATGGTTATGACTGTTGTCATAAAGTGTCATTCGGAAAATTATGTCACGTTTAATGACACATTGACATTGTATGAGATGTCTTTTTTATGACAACCTGACATAAGCTAAGACAAAATAACTTGTCGACGTCTTGGTAATGACAACCTGACATAAGCTAAGACAAAATAACTTGTTAATGACAACCTGACATAAGCTAAGACAAAATAACTTGTCCGTGTCTTTGTAATGACAACCTGACATTAATAAAGACAAAATATCTTGGTTATGTCGACTTGACATTAACCAATAACATGACCTGTCATAAACATGTAATAGTAGGCCTAATAATCAAATGTAAAAAAACTATTTTGATTTATGTTGTAAGATTACATTAAACTGTCATATGTGGAAGGTTTTGATATTGACTGTCATGAGACCTTTATTATACTGTCATGAATGTTTCTGTTGGCCTGAAGTAAAGTGAAACAATTTGGACAGTTCATTAACATGTCATGAAGCGTTATTACACTGTCTAATGTTGACATTGACTGTCATGAAACCTTTATTATACTGTCATGAAGTATTGACTTTACCTCAAAGTGAAACAATTTGGACTTTTCAGTAAATATTATTACACTTAATTATACACACAACAGTGTTAACTGCAGTAGTATCCCCTTTATAGATGTAACATGAAGCATATCAGTATTACATGTGGAAAATCCAGGCCTCCAGGCCTTGCTCGAAAAAGAGGTCATTTGACCTCAAGCAATTTGCCTGGTTAAATAAAGGTTAATTAAAAAATAAATAAATAAAAATACCTTAACAAAAGCAATATAAGTCAAGACAGTCTGTTTTATTTGCATTGAGACACTAAACAAAACATATATACATACACTTAAAACAAAAATAAGAGCTACTTTAAAATCAAATGCACTTTCCAGTCCTTAAATTAACAATCCAGAGATTGTATGTTATATAATATACGTTATAATGGGTGCTAAAAATCACCAGGAAGAGATCAGCTTAAACACAAAAGAGGGCAAATGGCACTCAGCCTTCAAACTTTGTAGGCATGTTAGCTTCAGCATATAACTAGTGCAAACTTGTAAGTGAATACGGTGCTTAAACAGGCAGATTGCAGATCAGCAAATCATAGAGCTATTAGCACACACAATGATAACAGAAATATACATTAGATCAGGTTGAAGTAAATAAAATATACATAAAATAAAAGAGACTGTGTAGGCCTACTGCCCTGGCAGTGTGTAGTATGGAGCATGAAAGCCAGCTAACATTTAAAAGCCCAATAAAGAATAAAAGACACAATGCTTGACTTCTCTTGTTTCTTCGTGAATCTTGTATTGGTAGGTTTTTCTTTGCAAAACTGTAACATAGACATGAAAAAATAAATCAATATATACACAGTACCAGACCTATACAGACAGTAGACAATACACACTAAGTAGTATATGGTAAGTATACACACAGCTATGCTATTCCTATTTAAGTATTAAACAACACATGACTGTAAAAACACAGCTTAGCGTGTATGACAAAGTATAGTGAGCTAACAAACAATTAGCTTCTGTAGTAGTGTACCTGCTAGCTAACAGGGCCACATGTGCAATCAAATAAACATACAAGTAGCTTACTTTACATTCTTACACCTGAAAGCTAATGTTAACATTGCACACTATCAACACTTACAGACAAATAGTCTCCAAGGCAAAGGCGATATAAAGAAATACCCTGCAGCATTTATCTGTAGGCTATGCTGGTCCTATAGACTGCATACAACTGTGAACACAATGTAGGCTACATGAAACACCGGAGATGTGGCGCTAGATCCTGTATGAAACACGTGAGGGCTCACTCTGACACTTTTTCCAAAAACCAAGATAAAATAAAAAATATTAACACTTCATATTCACTTAGGAAAACTGCTATATAACAATACATGCAATTGCAATATGTCAAGACAGTCTGTGCTGCCTTAACTATAAGTCAGTAAATATTGTTGTATAGCAGTTTTTCAAAGTAAATATGAAGTTTTAATATTTTCATTTTTGGAAAAAGCGTCAGAGTGAGCCCTCACGTGTTGCATACAGGATCTTGCGCCAAATCTCTGGTAGTTGCCTAGCTTACAATTTTTTTCCCAGTTGTATGCAGTCTACCGGGACATCATTACTATACATGCTGCTGAGCATTTCTTTATAACGCCTTTGCCTTGGAGACTATTTGTCTGTAAGTGTTGATAGTGTGCAATGTTAACATTAGCTTTCAGGTGTAAGAATGTAAAGTAAGCTACTTGTATGTTTATTTGATTGCACATGTGGCCCTGTTAGCTAGCAGGTACACTACTACAGAAGCTAATTGTTTGTTTGCTCACTATACTTTGTCATACATGCTAAGCTGTGTTTTTACAGTCATGTGTTGTTCAATACTTAGATAGGAATAGCATAGCTGTGTGTATACTTACCATATACTACTTAGTGTGTATTGTCTACTGTCTGTATAGGTCTGGTACTGTGTGTATATTGATTTATTTTTTCATGTCTATGTTACAGTTTTGCAAAGAAAAACCTACCAATACAAGATTCACGAAGAAACAAGAGAAGTCAAGCAGTGTGTCTTTTATTCTTTATTGGGCTTTTAAATGTTAGCTGGCTGTCATGCTCCATACTACGCACTGCCAGGGCAGTAGGCCTACACAGTCTCTTTTATTTGATGTATCTTTTATTTACTTCAACCTGATCTAATGTATATTTCTGTTATTATTGTGTGTGCTAATAGCTCTATGATTTGCTGATCTGCAATCTGCCTGTTTAAGCACCGTATTCACTTACAAGTTTGCACTAGTTGTATGCTGAAGCTAACATGCCTACAAAGTTTGAAGGCTGAGTGCCATTTGCCCTCTTTTGTGTTTAAGCTGATCTCTTCCTGGTGATTTTTAGCAGCCATTATAACATATATTATATAACATACAATCTCTGGATTGTTAATTTAAGGACTGGAAAGAGCATTTGATTTTAAAGTAGTTCTTATTTCTGTTTTAAGTGTATGTATATATTTTTTGTTTAGTGTCTCAATGCAAATAAAATAGACTGTCTTGACTTATATTGCTTTTGTTAAGGTATTTTCCACATGCAATACTGATATGCTTCATGTTACATCTATAAAGGGGATACTACTGCAGTTAACACTGTTGTGTGTATAATTAAGTGTAATAATATTTACTGAAAAGTCCAAATTGTTTCACTTTGAGGTAAAGTCAATACTTCATGACAGTATAATAAAGGTTTCATGACAGTCAATGTCAAAATTAGACAGTGTAATAACGCTTCATGACATGTTAACGAACTGTCCAAAGGTCTCATGACAGTCAATATCAAAACCTTCCACATATGACAGTTTAATGTAATCTTACAACATAAATCAAAATAGTTTTTTTACATTTGATTATTAAGCCTACTATTACATGTTTATGACAGGTCATGTTATTGGTTAATGTCAAGTCGACATAACCAAGATATTTTGTCTTCATTAATGTCAGGTTGTTATTACAAAGACACGGACAAGTTATTTTGTCTTAGCTTATGTCAGGTTGTCATTACCAAGTTATTTTGTCTTAGCTTATGTCAGGTTGTCATTGCCAAGTTATTTTGTCTTAGCTTATGTCAGGTTGTCATAAAAAAGACATCTCATACAATGTCAATGTGTCATTAAACGTGACATAATTTTCCGAATGACACTTTATGACAACAGTCATAACCATTCATAACCATTCATAATGTTCATGACATGTGTCATGACAGTGTAATGACAGTCTTATGACAGTCTTATGACAGCGTTATGTATATGCCTTCAAATAAAGTGTTACCCTGTTCCCTAACCCTAACCCCTAACCCTCTCCTAACCCCTAACTCCTAACCCCTAACCCTCTCCTAACCCCTACCACCTAACCCTCTAACCCCTAACTCCTAACCCCTAACCCTCTCCTAACCCCTACCAGCTAAACCTCCCTGACCCCAACACATTAAGCTGCATTAATATATCTCTATAAACCCTTATAAACCTCCCTGACCCCAACCCTAACCCCCATAAACCTCCCTGACCCCAATGCATAAACCCTAACCCCATAAACCTCCCTGACCCCAATGCATCAACCCTAACCCCCATAAACCTCCCTGACCCCAACCCTAACCCCCATAAACCTCCCTGACCCCAATGCATCAACCCTAACCCCCATAAACCTCCCTGACCCCAACACATCAACCCTAACCCCCATAAACCTCCCTGACCCCAACCCTAACCCCCATAAACCTTCCTACCCTAACCCCCATAAACCTCCCTGACCCCAACCCTAACCCCCATAAACCTCCCTGACCCTAACCCCCATAAACCTCCCTGACCCCAACACATCACCCCTAACCCCCATAAACCTCCCTGACCCCAACCCTAACCCCCATAAACCTCCCTGACCCCAACACATCACCCCTAACCCCCATAAACCTCCCTGACCCCAACACATCACCCCTAACCCCCATAAACCTCCCTGACCCCAACCCTAACCCCCATAAACCTCCCTGACCCCAACCCTAACCCCCATAAACCTCCCTGACCCCAACACATCACCCTAACCCCCATAAACCTCCCTGACCCCAACACATCAACCCTAACCTCCATAAACCTCCCTGACCCCAACCCTAACCCCCATAAACCTCCCTGACCCCAACACATCACCCCTAACCCCCTAAACCTCCCTGACCCCAACCCTAACCCCCATATACCTCCCTACCCCAACACATCAACCCTAACCCCCATAAACCTCCCTGACCCCAACCCTAACCCCCATAAACCTCCCTGACCCCAACACATCACCCCTAACCCCCATAAACCTCCCTGACCCCAACCCTAACCCCCATAAACCTCCCTGACCCCAATGCATCAACCCTAACCCCCATAAACCTCCCTAACCCCAACCCTAACCCCCATAAACCTCCCTGACCCTAACCCCCATAAACCTCCCTGACCCCTGACCCCCAACACATCACCCCTAACCTCCATAAACCTCCCTGACCCCAACCCTAACCCCCATAAACCTCCCTGACCCCAACACATCAACCCTAACCCCCATAAACCTCCCTGACCCCAACCCTAACCCCCATAAACCTCCCTGACCCCAACACATCACCCCCTAACCCCCATAAACCTCCCTGACCCCAACCCTAACCCCCATAAACCTCCCTGACCCCAATGCATCAACCCTAACCCCCATAAACCTCCCTAACCCCAACCCTAACCCCCATAAACCTCCCTGACCCCTGACCCCCAACACATCACCCCTAACTCCCATAAACCTCCCTGACCCCAACCCTAACCCCCATAAACCTCCCTGACCCCAATGCATCAACCCTAACCCCCATAAACCTCCCTAACCCCTGACCCCCAACACATCACCCCTAACCCCCATAAACCTCCCTAACCCCAACCCTAACCCCCATAAACCTCCCTGACCCCAACACATCCCCCCTCCCTCCTCACATCCCCCCTCCCTCCGACACATCCCCCCTCCCTCCTCACATCCCCCCTCCCTCCTCCCCCCTAACAAGGAAAAGTCTCAACGTATTAAAATGTGATTATTACGTCGATGTCGTCTTGTGTCTCTGCAGCCGGTTCGTAACCCGGGTTACTGATGCTGCGACAGGAGACGGCAGCTTCCTCTTCCTGTTAGAGGGTAAGACAGGCAGACAGACAGACAGGCAGATAGACAGGCAGACAGACAGACACACGGTTAAAGACAACTGCCATATTTTTCTTCAACCCTGAATCATCATGTTTTAACAGATCTGAGGTGACGTCAGTTAACTGTCTGTCTGTCCGTCTGTCTGTCTGTCTGTTAATGTGACGTTGGGATTATTCTCCTAAACTCACGTTGTCTCCGTGTTTCTCTGCCGCGGCCTCGTAACCCGGGTTACACACGCTGGAGGCCGCCTCCTCTTCCTCCTGTCAATCAAAACATTAAAACAAACTGAAACTAAAACTGATTGTTTCTCTGAACTTGAGGTTTATACAGCTCTGGAAAACATGAAGAGATTTAAGAGACCACTCCAAATGTTCACTGTCTCTTGTTTGACTATCTATACTGTAGGCATATGACAAGGTTCTGTCTTAGGCCCCCTCCTGTTTATCACTTATCCCTAACCCTTATGTTTGAGTAGAATGAACATTTTGGTTTTATCATATATGAGCTGCTGACAACATTTCTACCAAATTCGAAAAAAAAAAAATTCTCATTAAGAGCATTTCCATGAAGTTATGTAGAGATGAAGATTTAGTCCGTATCTGTATAAATATCCTATGCCAAGACAGACAGACAGACAGACAGGCAGACAGACAGGCAGACAGACAGACAGACAGGAAGACAGACAGACAGACAGACAGACAGACAGACAGGCAGACAGACAGACAGACAGGAAGACAGACAGACAGGCAGACAGACAGACAGACCTTGAAGTAATGGAACTGAAACGGTTTGTTGTTGTGTTTGTAGAAGTGGTATCCCACGACGACCACGCCCATTACCACGGCGACCAGCAGCACCAGGCCGACGCCCATCGACGCCTGATGATTCACAGCCATCTGACACAATGACGTCATGTTAGTAAAACTATGAGAATCACTGTTAAACATTTATTAGAAATACCATCTACAACACTTAGACAACAGTACAATCATCTGGACTATATTACCACTTGTCTAGCCAAACCTATTTAGAGTTAAATTACCCCCCCTCTCACTCCCCCTAAAAACACCGTAACACAAGTTAAGACAGTTATTCCCCTAAATGTCTCATCTGTTCTGTTTTTATAAATCATTATGTTTGGTTTTTCGTTCGTCTGTCTTCTCAATATCTTTGAATTTATGTCGTTGCTTATGTAACTTTCTTTGTCTATATACTTGTAATGTAATAATACTAGTGTGTGTGTGTGTATGTGCGTGTGTGTGTGACATCACTGACCTGCCGTCTCGGGGGCGGAGCCTCCAGCGGCGCCCGCAGCACGTGGATGATCCCATTGGACGCCACGATGTCGGTCGCCGTGACGAACCGATCGTTAATGTAACGAGACGACTGAGACAGGAAACGGTAAAACAGATTAAAAACTATATTTATTTATTGTTTCCAATTCTCTGAACCAAAAATCTACAACCTCTACAGCACTTACATCAACTAAACTTTCCATAATCATTCTCAGCACTATTCTGAAGGTTATTACAGGAGGATTTGTTCATATGTTGTTCATTCTCTTCTTACAATATTTAAATAAATGTAATGTATGTCCCAGTGTAGACCCCTAATCATAATAATAATAATAATAATAATAATAATAATAATAATAATAATAATAATAATAATAATAATAATAATAATAATAATAATACTAACCTCTAAACATTTAGGATTTGAAGCTTTCAGCAGCAGTAAGAATTGTTGTTTTTTCCTTTTTCTCTTTCTTAGACATTTTATTTGGTTTGTATTATTTCAACATGTTCAGTAAATGAACTAAATAAATGAAACATAAGGTGTAAGTTATGGGTTAGGGTGTAAGTTATGGGTTAGGGTGTAAGTTATGGGTTAGGGTGTAAGTTATGGGTTAGGGTGTAAGTTATGGGTTAGGGTCTGTAAGTTATGGGTTAGGGTGTAAGTTATGGGTTAGGGTGTAAGTTATGGGTTAGGGTCTAAGTTATGGGTTAGGGTGTAAGTTATGGGTTAGGGTCTAAGTTATGGGTTAGGGTGTAAGTTATGGGTTAGGGTCTAAGTTATGGGTTAGAGTTATGGTGTTCCTCTAAACAGATGAATTCTGAGTTGTTATTTGAACTGTACAGCAGCAATAAGTGTTTTATTTCAACATGTTCAGTAAATGAACTAATGGATATAACACTTAAATGAAACATAAATTAATATGGGATGTGTCCCTGGGCAAAGAGACACTGAACCCTAAATGTCTCCTGATAGTTAGCTTGCACCCTGCGTGGTACCGTGCTATCGGTGTATGAATGTGTGTGTGAATGTGTGCTCCAGTTGTAAGTCGCTTTGGATAAAAGTGTCTGATAAATGACATGTAATGTAATGAATGAACCATAAATGAACCCTCTCCTCACCAGAGCGTTTGGGTCCATGAGGTCTGCGACTCCGCGGACCGTCAGACTGCCGACCCGGGTTCTGACCCGCGTGCCGTTGAGCAGCGCGCTGAGAGGAAACGCTCGGCCGGACGACAGGTGGAACTCCAGGTCTCTGTCTGTCAGCGTCTACAGGACAGCACAGGTCAGTGAGTGTGTGTGTGTGTGTGTGTGTGTATCAGAGTGTGTGTGTGTGTGTGTGTGTGTCTGTGTGTGTGTATCAGAGTGTCTGTCTGTCTGTCTGTCTTTCTCACCATGTTCTCTGTCTGTCTGTCTGTCTGTCTGTCTGTCTGTCTGTCTGTTTCACCATGTTCTCTGTCTGTCTGTCTGTCTGTCTGTCTGTCTGTCTGTCTCACCATGTTCTCTGTCTGTCTGTCTGTCTGTCTGTCTGTCTGTCTGTCTCACCATGTTCTCTGTCAGTCCGGTGTTGTCTGTTATGAACAGCGTGTTCTGAAGCGTCACGTTAACGAGTCGATCGATGAATCGTTTTCCTGATTCTGACGTCTGGGAATAGTTCAGGATTTGCTGCAAAACAAAAACTCAAGATGAAGTTTAAAAGTCTCAGTCTTTATATTATATTTATATATACAGTGGCTTATAAAGTATTCATACCCCTTGAAATGTTCTACATTTTGTCTTGTTACAACCACATACGTACATTTATTTTATTGGGATTTTATGTGATACAGCAACACAAAGTGGCGCATCATTGGCAAGTGGAAGGAACATGAAACATGCTTTTAATTTATTTTTTATAAATACAATTTTTTATAAATAAAAAACTGAAAAGTGTTTCGTGCTAAAGTATTCAGCCCCCTGAGTCAATGCTTTGTAGAGCCACCTATCACTGCCATTACAGCTGCAAATCTGTTGGAGTATTTCTCTACCAGCTTTGCACATCTACAAACTGATATTTATTGCCCATTCTTCTTTGCAAAATAGCTCGAACTACAGATTCAGCATCAGATTGGATGGAGAGCGTCTGTCAATAACAATTTTCAAGTTTTTCTCAATAGTTTTTAGGTCTGGACTTTGACTGGGCTTCCAACATATTTAAGGAACATTGTTACAACACAGACACACTCGACCAAACACAAACTTCCTGTTTAGACATAGTGACATCACAGACTCACAGACAGGAAGTTGGAGAAAGTGGGCGTGGCCTTTAGAACCTGCAGCAGATTCCCTGTGCAGCTGAAACCGTCACCAAGGTAACCGGCGTGACACTCACACGCCACGTCTAGACAGACAGACAGGCAGACAGACAGACAGGGTTCAGTTTGTGAAACTCGTCTTGATGAAGTTAGACCAGGGGCCAATCCGAATAGTCTTTTTTGCGTAGGAAATTTCCTTTCCTATCGAGATGACCCGGAAGTACTCGGCGGATAGGTGATCCGAATTCTCCAAATGCTTAGGAAAGACATAGGAAAGGAGCCTCGATTAATCCTTTAACCCTCCTTTAGCATAGGTTACTCCGGACCAACCTATGCTAAAGGAAAGGAGATAGTGGTATCCCATAATCCTTTACGGCGGCAAGATTTAAAGCAACAGGCCACCGCCGGAGTTTACCGACTCTACACGAATACGAACGAGAGGTAAAACAGAAGAGAGGAGAGGAGAAGAGAGGAAGATTTAACTCGGCTAAAACAAAATACCCCCCCCCCACACACACACACACACATATACAGGCTAAAGATAATAAAGAACTCATAAAAGACCAACATCATAATAGTTATTTTCGTAGCACATGATTTACACCATAAGAAAATAAAATACCAACTTCACATTTAATGAAGTTACTGGGGGCAGTTCATTTCAACATCAACATAAGTGTAGCCTCTTTTTATTCCGCATGTGAATTGGGATATATGGGAGTGATTCTCACTCTGTTGGCGACAACCTGATTAAAATCAATATGAAAAGAACGCATGGATCAAACGAGCGCTTGTTGTAGTTTCACGCTAGTGACTCACGTCAGCAATACTTGCCGTCGCGCAATGACGTCGGTTAGGAAAAGTGGAGTCGAATTCTTTTGAAACAGCGCTGTCTTTTCCTATGTTCGATAGGAAGCACCTTTCATCTCTCCTTAACCCCGATGACGTTTAGGGGTTAAGGTATAGGAAAGGAGGCTTATAGGTTAGGAGATTGGACTATTCGGATTGGCCCCTGGTCTCTGGATTCTGGTCAGATTGAGACTTTTCTACGATTCAGAAAGTTTTCATCATGAAGTTTAACTTGTATTTAACTTTGACCCGGTAGCAGAAGGCCCCCCCCCTGACCTCTGACCTGGTAGCAGAAGGCCCCCCCTGACCTTTGACCCGGTAGCAGAAGGCCCCCTCTGACCTGGTAGCAGAAGCCCCCCCCCCTGACCTGGTAGCAGAAGCCCCCCCCCTGACCCGGTGGCAGAAGCCCCCCCCCTGACCTGGTAGCAGAAGCCCCCCCCTGACCTTGTAGCAGAAGCCCCCCCATGACCTTTGACCTGGTAGCAGAAGGCCCCCCTGACCCGGTGGCAGAAGCCCCCCCTGACCTGGTAGCAGAAGCCCCCCCCATGACCTTTGACCTGGTAGCAGAAGGTCCCCCTGACCCGGTGGCAGAAGCCCCCCTGACCTGGTGGCAGAAGGCCCCCCCCCTCTGACCTGGTGGCAGAAGGCCCCCCCCCTGACCTTTGACCCGGTGGCAGAAGGCCCCCCTGACCTTTGACCCGGTAGCAGAAGCCCCCCCCTGACCTGGTAGCAGAAGGCCCCCCCCTGACCTTTGACCCGGTAGCAGAAGCCCCCCCCTGACCTGGTAGCAGAAGGCCCCCCCCTGACCTTTGACCCGGTAGCAGAAGCCCCCCCTGACCTGGTAGCAGAAGGCCCCCCTGACCTTTGACCCGGTAGCAGAAGCCCCCCCCCGACCTGGTAGCAGAAGGCCCCCCCCTGACCTTTGACCCGGTAGCAGAAGCCCCCCCTGACCTGGTAGCAGAAGGCCCCCCCTGACCTTTGACCCGGTAGCAGAAGCCCCCCCCCCCTGACCTGGTAGCAGAAGGCCCCCCCCCTGACCTTTGACCCGGTAGCAGAAGGCGTCCCAGGTCTCACTGAGGTTCTTCCTGGTTCCGTAGTCAACGATCCCGACGTGTCCGAAGCCGCAGGCGGGACGGGGCGCCGTGGTCGGGTACGCAACCCGGGACCCAGAAAGCCAGCCGGCCGCACAAAGGTTCATACCTCCCTGTAGAGAGAGAGAGAGAGAGAGAGAGAGAGAGAGAGAGAGAGAGAGAGAGAGAGAGAGAGAGAGAGAGAGAGAGAGAGAGAGAGAGAGAGAGAGAGACACACACACACACACACACACACACACACACACACAAGTTTTCACCACCTGGCTATACGTCATAGCACAAACAAACATGGCTGCCCAGAAGCATCTTGTGGAACGTGAGATTCTGAGGTCGAGTGCTTTTCTGGGGCCGTGTCCGAACTGCCATACTAACGTCCTACTCATACTCATTTTGATTTCAATTTGAGTATGTGACGGTTGGGTATGCGAGTTTGGGTATGTGAGAAATTCCCGGATGAGTACTAACTTCCGGGAAGATTTTGGGTATGAATCGATTGTATACTTTTCCTACTCAACCGCCCCACAATGCACTGGGTCAATTCTACCCGCCCAGGAAAATGAAATATTTTCGAGCAAGTTGCTAGGCAACAACATTGTTTGGGGTTCCGCGATCTGACAGACGTACGTGCAGTCATTCATAAACTCTTACAATAGATAAGAGATGAAGATAAATACCTAACAACATTAGAGTTACTAAGAGATGAAGATAAATACCTAACAACATTAGAGTCACTAAGAGATGAAGATAAATACCTAACAACATTAGAGTCACTAAGAGATGAAGATAAATACCTAACAACATTAGAGTTACTAAATGAAATGAGTGAAGTGAGTCTGATAGTGGAGAGAGATCAGAACAGATCGCTGTTCCACACACCGCGGCTCGTCCAGCTCAACTCACAGACAGCTGAGTGCTGATGAGCCGGACAGAGAGCGTCGGAGGGATCCTCCGCCTCAAAATATAATTATTATAAAACAAGAGGTCTAAAACACAGATGATGAACACAGGACTGTACAAATCTAGTTCAATATCTAACCTGTAGAGGGCGGTTATAAGCTTAACAGTGTCTAAACTGCCTGAATCTTATAAGAAGAAGAAGAAATTCTTCATTGCTTGAGTATACTTCAACTGAGAACGTTTCGACGCAGCTCGCATACACAATCGATCTTTGAGTAGAGAGTATGCAGTATATAGATGGTGAGTATGTAGGATGTAGGACGCTAGTATGGCAGTTCGGACACGGCCTGTGTTAATTTCAGAGATATTTACTCATTGATGCCATGAGGTGTTGAGGGGCATTCATGGACAGTTGGAAATGTGAGAATCTGTTGAATATTCAGGTGTTTTCTAGACTGGCATTCCCAGACCTGCCACTAGGCGCTGGCAAATTAAATTTGCTGCGCGTGTTGGTCTGGACACGCTCCGTTGAAGCTTTATCAAGAAGACCAGGAATCTGGCTATGGTTTCAATTGATTCTATCTAATATGTGCACGCCAGAGCCCTTTGTATGGTACTCTGGGGAGGACGTAACCGGATGACGACAGTGACGTGCATGCGACGTCGAAGCCGTGATAGTAAACATCAAAGATGGCTGCGGATATGTTGTGTGAGTTTGAGACGGCTTTGGCCTCGACCCTTTACGATTTGGAAGACGGCACTCAAATCTTTCATTAGCAAGTAAGTGGAATGTTCTGTTTTGCCGACCGACAATGGCAAACGTTTAATTTAACAGTTTAACAGCTGTTCGCTAAACGAAAGGGGCTTACGTCACCTTGTGCATCGCTCTGATTGGTTGTAGTGCTATCCAACTGTGTGCAGTGGCATTTGAAATGCACGAGTAGGAGCCGCCCCTTGAGTTGGAAATTACTATTGATCGCGGCCAGACCCTCTATCGTTCAAGATATCAGGGTCTGGATTTCCAGGCTAGATGTTTTCAGCTTCTGGCTAGAATAGGGTTGGTGTGTTTTTTTTGGGCAATTTTTCAAACAAGACATTTTTATTTAAACCGATGTGTTTCTGTGTGCAGGCCCAGCAGACAGCAGCTTTCAGAGGTAAAGAGTATATAGATAGATAAATAGATAGTAAAGATTAGTTGGAACTATTTTCAGCGGCGGATGAATCTACATGTGATGTTGAAGTGAGTCGGAATAAAATGTTCTGATTTGATAATAAAAATAAATAGATGTTGCATTCACTGACCTGCGGAGCGTAGGACAGCTGAGTGTAGGTTGGTTGCCAGGGATCCTCCCTCTCCAGCCCTAGTTAGGGTGTGTGTGTGTGTGTGTGTGTGTGTGTGTGTGTGTGTGTGTGTGTGTGTGTGGTGCGTGTGCATGTGTGTGTCTGTGTGTGTGTTGTGTTCACTGACCTGCTGGGCGTAGGACAGCTGAGTGTAGGTGGCCAGGGTTCCTCCCTCTGCGGCGCACAACGTCATCGCTTCAGCGTACGTCAGTTTGTACTGACCTCTGTCTGAGCGGAGATGGAACACACCGAACAGAGAGTCTGCACGCACGCACACGCACGCACACACACACGAAGCTGCTTAATGGCTGATAGATTTTCATATTATAACATACTTAATACAGACAGACAGACAGACAGAGAGACAGGCAGGCAGGCACACAGAC
>CM049416.1:25492500-25512500 GCA_026929865.2 Hyperoplus lanceolatus
CCTCACTAACTTTCTGTCCCTCTATGATGGGGAACTTCAGGTTTTCACCAGTTACTGTCTCTGGTAGAACATGTTATAACCTGATGTTTAGACACTAGTGCTAAGGCCTCTGGGTAATGTAGTTAACAGTGTATTAATGTTCTAACGTAAATGGTAAATGGACTTGTATAGCGCTATATCTCCGTTTATCCCAAAGCGCTTTACATTGTTTTTGTACACATTCACCCAGTCACACACACATTCATACACCGATAGCAGCAGCTACCACGCAGGGTAGGCTTAGCACCCTAGCACTAGGGTGCTAAGCTAACTATCGGGAGCAATTCGGGGTTCAGTGTCTTGCCCAGGGACACTTCGACATGTGGCGGGGAGATGGGGGATCGAACCTCGGACCCTGCACACCAGAGGCGAACTCCCTACCCACTTCACCACTGCCGCCCCAACCTTCCGTCCCTGTATTAACGAGTGAGTGCTGTGTAGTATTAATAAACAGTAGTGCTAAGGCTCCTGGGTAATGCAGTTAACAGTCTCTAACCTTCTGTCCCTGTGCTAAGGCCTCTGGGTAATGTAGTTAACAGTCTCTAACCTTCTGCCCCTGTGCTAAGGCCCCTGGGTAATGCAGTTAATAGTGTATTAACAGTCTCTAACCTTCTGCCCCTGTGCTAAGGCTCCTGGGTAATGCAGTTAAAAGTGTATTAACAGTCTTTAACCTTCTGTCCCTGTGCTAAGGCCTCTGGGTAATGTAGTTAACAGTCTCTAACCTTCTGTCCCTGTATTAGTCTGAGTGCTAAGGCCTCTGGGTAATGTAGTTAACAGTCTCTAACCTTCTGTCCCTGTATTAGTCTGAGTGCTAAGGCCTCTGGGTAATGTAGTTAACAGTCTCTAACCTTCTGTCCCTGTATAATGTGGAACTTCAGGTATTCCACCAGCTGGGGGCGCTGTTCCTCGTTAAACAGGAAGTCGTGCTGTTGCCGAGGTAACGCCGCCATCGCAACGTCCGTCGGCAGGAAGAGCGTCATCGGCTGGAGCATGACATCATTCAGAATGTCCATCACCCCGGCAACCTGACGCACAAACATTCCATCAGGTTCAAATGTTCACATCTTTATACTGGCTCCACATTACAGACAGGGAGTGGATAATGAATCACTGACTCCACAGTACAGACAGTACAGACAGTACAGACAGGGAGTGGATAATGAATCACTGTCTCTTTAAGGTTCTCACCTGCAGCAAACTGTAGAATGTTTTGTAACCGTGGTGATCGGCGACTTCCTTTAGTGTGTTCTGAAACAGGAAGTGATCAGTGATTGGTCGAGAGGGTCGATGGGTCAAAACAGAGTTAGGAGTGATGTAATGGGTTAGCCCTGTATACTGGTGATGTATATATATATATATATATATATATATATATTAATGCAGAGTTAGGGGTTAGATAGTATTTACTGCGCTGCTGGTGGGACTCGGGGGAGGAATCAGAATCCTGTTTGTTCTATCAGACAGAGTTAGGGGTTAGGGGCTGATCATATAGTTAAGGTGATGGGTTAATATATTAACTCAGAGAACAGGGCTGATGTATATATATATATATATATACAGTATCTCACAAAAGTGAGTACACCCCTAACATTTCTTCAAATATTTCATTATATCTTTCCATGGGACAACACTGAATAAATGACACTTTGATACAATGTAAAGTAGTCGTGTACAGCTTTATAACAGTGTAAATTTACTGTCCCCCTCAAAATAACTCGACACACAGCCATTAATGTCTAAACTCTGGCAACAAAAGTGAGTACACCCCTAAGAAAAATGTCCAAATTGGGCCCAAAGTGTCAATATTTTGTTTTGCCATCATTATTTTCCAGCACTACCTTAACCCTCTTGGGCATGTAGTTCACTAGAGCTTCACAGGTTGCAACTGGAACCCTCTTCTACCCATTCATGACGACATCAAGGAGCTGGTGGATATTAGGTCCTTGCGCTCCTCCATCTCCCGTTTTAGGATGCCCCAAAGTGCTTAATTGGGTTTAAGACTGGAGACATGCTTGGCCAGTCCATAACCTTTACCCTCAGCTTCTTTGCAAGCCGTGGTCGTTCGGAGGGGTGTTTGGGGTCGTTATCATGTTGCGTACTGCCCTGCGGCCCGTTTATGAAGGGAGGGGATCATGCTCTGCTTCGTATGTCACAGTACTGTTAGAATTCAATGAACTGTAGATCCCCGTGCTGGCGCCTCATGCAGCCCCACCTGACACTCCAACCGCCTGCTTGACTCTAGGCAAGACACACTTGTCTTTGTACTCCTCACCTGGTTGCCGCCCACCTCTTAACACCATCTGAACCAAATACATGTATTTTGGTCTCATCAGACCACGGACATGGTTGCGTAATCCATGTCCGTAGTCTGTTTGTCTTCAGCAAACTTTTGTGGGGTTTCTTGTGCATCTCTTTAGAATAGGCTTCCTTCTGGTTTGACAGCCTGCAGACCGTTGATGCGGTGCGGGTATGGTCTGGCCTGACGGTTGACCCCACCCCTTCAAGCCTTCAGCATGCTGGCAGCACTCATACGTCTATTTTCCAAAGCCAACTCTGTGTACGACGCTGACCTGTGCACTCAACCTTCGAAACTGGGCCGCGGGTGGTATTGCAACATGATACGACCCCAAACACCTCCAAGCACCGTGGCTTGCTAAAAAGCTGAGGGTAAAGGTTATGGCCGGCCAGCTGTCTCCAGACCTAAACCCTATTGAGCCTTTGGGGCTTTTAAACGGAGGGGAGGAGCGCAGGCTTTAATATCCACCGCTCTGTGATGCGTCATAAATGGGTGGAAGGGGTTCCGTTGCACCTGTGAAGCTCTAGTGAACTCCATGCCCAAGGGGGTAAGGCGTGCTGGAAAATAATGGTGGCCACACAAAATATTTACACTTTGGGCCCAATTTTAAAATGTTTTAAGGGGTGTACTCACTTTTGTTGCCAGCGTTTAGACTTAATGGCTGTGTGTCGAGTTTTTTGAGGGGACAGTAAATTTACACTGTTATACAAGCTGTACACTGACACTTTACTTTGTATCAAAGTGTCATTTCTTCAGTGTTGTCCCATGGAAAGATATAAAGAAAAATGTGAAGAAATGTGAGGGGTGTACTCACTTTTGTGAGATACTGTATATTAATGCAGAGTTAGGGGTTAGATAGTAGAACAGGGCTGATGTGTATATATATATATATATTAATGCAGAGTTAGGGGTTAGATAGTATTTACTGCGCTGCCGGTGGGGCTCGGAGGAGGAATCAGAATCCTGTCGATCTCGTGGAAGATTCCGTTGTTACTGACGACGTCGCTGAAGGTCACGTTGGCCCCGCCCACTGTGATGTCATCCTGTAAACAACAACCACTTCCTGTAAACAACATAAATAGGGTTTCCTGCAGGGCTGCGTAGTCGCCTTGACAACACTGTGTCTCTGAGAGAGTGAACAGTGCCCTCTGGTGGCCTACTGACACGTTGTGTCTTTATTATCCCGTTACGTTGTTTAAAGCTGAAACACGAAACACTGAAATAGATAAAAATGTAGAATTTACATTTCAATATAAAACACTTTCAAACCAGAATGAGTTAGAAGAAGAAAACAAATACATAAATATTCCAGTAAAATAATATTAATAATAATATTATTATTTTTAATATTATTAATAACAATGAGGGATGGACTTGAGCGAGAGCAAAAAGTATAAAGTATTTACATTTTGCCAATTAACCTAATCTGCAATGAGGTTGAATAATGTAACTGCTGCTGGTCTCTGATTGGTGGATACCTGGACACTTCCTGTTGTGAGGACCAATCCGGACAGAGCTGTGAGGTTCCTATGGCGACGCAGGTCGTCGGGCAGCAGCGTGTGACACATGACGACGTGGCTGCGCATCACAGACGCAAAGTAATCCCTGTTCTGGTCCAGTCTATTCTGCTTCACCTGAGACACAGACAGGAACATTATATATATATATAGTAGTCGCCTTGAAAACACTCTCAATTATAATATTAGATATTAAATCATGTTTAATCACAGGCAGGTGTGAAAACTATAGTCTACTATAAACATTATTATTGGCTGTGATTTAGGTTTTGTTTTAGTCACAACAGACTCAGAAATCTGTTTTAAAAATGTCTTTGAAGAAAGAGAATTAAATCCATTGAACTACACTCAACAAAAATATAAACGCAACACTTTTGTTTTTGCTCCCATTTTTCATGAGATGGACTTAAAGATCTAAAATTCATTCCAGATACACAATATTACCATTTCTCTCAAACATTGTTCACAAATCTGTCTAAATGTGTGATAGTGAGCACTTCTGCTTTGCTGAGATAATCCATCCCACCTCACAGGTGTGCCACATCAAGATGCTGATCTGACATCATGATTAGTGCACAGGTGTGCCTTAGACTGTCCACAATAAAAGGCCACTCTGAAATGTGCATTTTTTTTTGCTTTATTGGGGGTCTGGGGACTCAGAACCAGTCAGTATCTGGTGTGACCACCATTTGCCTCATGCAGTGCAACACATCTTCTTAGCATAGAGTTTATCAGATTGTCATTTTCAGATTCCAAGAATTGTGTACAGATCCTTGCAACATGGGGCCGTGCATTATCTTGCTGAAACGTGAGGTGATGTTCATGGATGTATGGCACAACAATGGGCCTCAGGATCTCATCACGGTATCTCTGTGCATTCAAAATTCCATCAATAAAATGCACCTGTGTTCTTCGTCCATAACAGATGCCTGCCCATACCATAACCCCACCACCACCATGGGCCACTCGATCCACAACATTGACATCAGCAAAGCGCACACCCACACGACGCCACACACACTGTCTGCCATCTGCCCTGAACAATGCAAACCGAGATTCATCCGTGAAGAGAACACCTCTCCAACGTGCCAGACGCCATCGAATGTGAGCACTTGCCCACTCAAGTCTGTTACGGCGACGAGCTGGAGTCAGGTCAAGACCCCGATGAGGACGACGAGCATGCAGTTGAGCTTCCCTGAGACGGTTTCTGACAGTTTGTGCAGAAATTGTTTGGTTATGCAAACCAATTGTTTCAGCAGCTGTCTCAGTGGCTGGTCTCAGACGATCTTGGAGGTGAACCTGCTGGATGTGGAGGTCCTGGGCTGGTGTGGTTACACGTGGTCTGCGGTTGTGAGGCCGGTTGGATGTACTGCCATATTCTCTGAAACGCCTTTGGAGGCGGCTTATGGTGAAGAAATGAACATTCAATGCACGAGCAACAGATCTGGTTGACATTCCTGCTGTCAGCATGCCAATTGCACGCTCCCTCAATGCTTGTGGCATCTGTGGCATTTTGCTGTGAGACAAAACTGCACATTTCAGGGTGGCCTTTTATTGTGGACAGTCTAAGGTACACCTGTGCACTAATCATGATGTCAGATCAGCATCTTGATGTGGCACACCTGTGAGGTGGGATGGATTATCTCAGCAAAGCAGAAGTGCTCACTATCACACATTTAGACAGATTTGTGAACAATGTTTGAGAGAAATGGTAATATTGTGTATCTGGAATGAATTTTAGATCTTTAAGTCCATCTCATGAAAAATGGGAGCAAAAACAAAAGTGTTGCGTTTATATTTTTGTTGAGTGTAGTTCACGTATCATATCTAAAGGTGTCAGCAGACTCATTCTGATTGGTTAGAGAGCGGAGGCTTCTGATTGGCTTAGAGTGATTAAGCTTCTGATTCTTCGATACCTTTCCCTTCATGGCGTCGGCGTTTGGAGCAAAGACAGTGAACGGACCGCGACCGTTCACAGACACTTCCACCATCTGAGACAGAGAGAGAGATAGACAGAGGGTTAGACAGACAGACAGACAGACAGACAGACAGAGGGTTAGACAGACAGACAGTCAGACAGACAGACAGACAGAGGGTTAGACAGACAGATAGACAGTCAGACAGACAGACAGACAGACAGACAGACAGACAGACAGAGGGTTAGACAGACAGACAGACAGACATAGGTTTAGACAGACAGACAGACAGACAGATAGAGAAAAACGTTAGTATGAAATATTATATATTCTGTTATTCAGGTTCCTACCAGCAGGGGCGACAGAGAGGGAGCACCACACACAACACACACACACACACACACACACACACACACACACACACACACACACACACACACACACACACACACACACACACACACACACTCACCATCAGCCCAAAGTAAAATTCCTTCAGTTTCCTCTTCAATAGCTCCTAAAGAAAGCAACACGGCTTTAGAAACAGTGAGATATTTACATTATAATTATATGAGTGTAAAACCTCAGGCTCAGTGGGGTTAGGGTTAGGGGTTTAGGAATAGTCAGTAGCTCAGCGGGGTTAGGGTTAGGGGTTTAGGAATAGTCAGTAGCTCAGTGGGGTTAGGGTTAGGGGTTTAGGAATAGTCAGTAGCTCAGTAGGGTTAGGGTTAGGGGTTTAGGAATAGTCAGTAGCTCAGTAGGGTTAGGGTTAGGGGTTTAGGAATAGTCAGTAGCTCAGTGGGGTTAGGGTTAGGGGTTTAGGGATAGTCAGTAGCTCAGTAGGGTTAGGGTTAGGGGTTTAGGAATAGTCAGTAGCTCAGTGGGGTTAGGGTTAGGGGTTTAGGGATAGTCAGTAGCTCAGTAGGGTTAGGGTTAGGGGTTTAGGAATAGTCAGTAGCTCAGTGGGGTTAGGGTTAGGGGTTTAGGGATAGTCAGTAGCTCAGTGGGGTTAGGGTTAGGGGTTTAGGAATAGTCAGTAGCTTAGTGGGGTTAGGGGTTTAGGGATAGTCAGTAGCTCAGTGGTCCCTCAACAGGTTACAGGTCAAAGGTCAAAGGTTAGAGGTCACTGACCCGGCCCACGCTGTCCTTGCAGGTCAGTCCGTCTCCGATGCTCGTCCCCAGACAGGAACACGACCGAACGCCCGGCGAGGTCATGTTGCAACGAGCAGAGACACTGCAGCCGCCATTCCTCTGACAGACAGACAGACAGACAGAGAGACAGGCAGACATACAGACAGACAGACAGACAGAGAGACAGACAGACAGACAGACAGGTGAACAACACGTTATAATCTAAACATGCACACCTAACCCTCCAACCCTATACCAGCACATTCTCAGACAGGTAAACAACACATGTCAATAACATCGACCTAGAACTCACTATGGAACACAAACAGACAGACAGACAGACAGACAGACAGACAGACAGACAGACAGACAGGCAGACAGACAGGCAGACAGGCAGACAGACAGACAGACAGACAGACAGACAGACAGACAGACAGACATGGGGGGGTGACTCACCTTGGAACACAAGTTGATCATTGTACAGTTTGTCCCGTCGCCGTAGAAACCGTCACTGCAGATACAGACAGTCTGAAAAACAAAATGGCGTCAGTGGAAAGTTTCAGTTTAAAGACGTTTGAGATCAAACAGAAACATCTAACCTCTAACCCCTAACCCCTAACCTCTAACCTCTAACCCCTAACCTCTAACCCCTAACCTCTAACCCCTAACCTCTAACCCCTAACCTCTAACCCTAACCCCTAACCCTACCTCTAACCTCTAACCCCTAACCTCTAACCCCTAACCTCTAACCCCTAACCTCTAACCCCTAACCTCTAACCCTAACCCCTAACCTCTAACCCTAACCTCTAACCCTCCCTAACCTCTAACCCCTAACCCTAACCCCCCTAACCCCTAACCCCTAACCCTAACCCCTAACCTCTAACCTCTAACCTCTAACCCTTAACCCTCTAACCCCTAACCTCTAACCCCTAACCTCTAACCTCTAACCTCTAACCCTCTAACCCCTAACCCCTAACCCCTAACCCCTAACCCCTAACCTCTAACCCTCTAACCCCTAACCCCTAACCTCTAACCTCTAACCCCTAACCTCTAACCCTCT
Organism: Hyperoplus lanceolatus; assembly: GCA_026929865.2. NCBI lineage: Eukaryota > Metazoa > Chordata > Actinopteri > Uranoscopiformes > Ammodytidae > Hyperoplus > Hyperoplus lanceolatus. The sequence goes on from CM049416.1 coordinate 25,500,460, forward strand.
AACCCCTAACCCCTAACCCCTAACCTCTAACCCCTAACCTCTAACCCTTAACCTCTAACCTCTAACCCTTAACCCCTAACCCCTAACCTCTAACCTCTAACCCTTAACCTCTAACCCCTAACCTCTAACCCCTAACCTCTAACCTCTAACCTCTAACCCTTAACCCCTAACCCCTAACCTCTAACCCCTAACCTCTAACCCCTAACCTCTAACCCTTAACCCCTAACCCCTAACCTCTAACCCCTAACCCTCTAACCTCTAACCTCTAACCCCTAACCTCTAACCCCTAACCTCTAACCCCTAACCTCTAACCCCTAACCTCTAACCTCTAACCTCTAACCTCTAACCTCTAACCCCTAACCTCTAACCTCTAACCTCTAACCTCTAACCCTTAACCCCTAACCCCTAACCTCTAACCCCTAACCTCTAACCCCTAACCTCTAACCCCTAACCTCTAACCTCTAACCCTTAACCCCTAACCCTTAACCCCTAACCTCTAACCTCTAACCCCTAACCTCTAACCCCTAACCTCTAACCTCTAACCTCTAACCCCTAACCCCTAACCTCTAACCCTAACCCCTAACCTCCTAACCCCCTCTAACCTCTAACCCCTAACCTCTAACCTCTAACCTCTAACCCTAACCTCTAACCTCTAACCCCTAACCTCTAACCCTAACCCCTAACCCCTAACCTCTAACCCCTAACCCTCTAACCTCTAACCTCTAACCCCTAACCTCTAACCCCTAACCTCTAACCTCTAACCTCTAACCTCTAACCTCTAACCCCTAACCTCTAACCCCTAACCTCTAACCCCTAACCTCTAACCTCTAACCTCTAACCTCTAACCCCTAACCTCTAACCCTAACCTCTAACCCCTAACCTCTAACCCTAACCTCTAACCCCTAACCTCTAACCCCTAACCTCTAACCCTTAACCCCTAACCCCTAACCCCTAACCTCTAACCTCTAACCCCTAACCTCTAACCCTTAACCCCTAACCTCTAACCCCTAACCTCTAACCCCTAACCTCTAACCTCTAACCTCTAACCCCTAACCTCTAACCCCTAACCTCTAACCCCTAACCTCTAACCCCTAACCCCTAACCTCTAACCCCTAACCTCTAACCCCTAACCCCTAACCTCTAACCCCTAACCTCTAACCCTTAACCCCTAACCTCTAACCCCTAACCTCTAACCCCTAACCTCTAACCTCTAACCTCTAACCTCTAACCCCTAACCTCTAACCCCTAACCTCTAACCCCTAACCTCTAACCCCTAACCCCTAACCTCTAACCTCTAACCTCTAACCTCTAACCTCTAACCCCTAACCTCTAACCTCTAACCCTAACCCCTAACCTCTAACCTCTAACCCCTAACCCCTAACCTCTAACCTCTAACCTCTAACCTCTAACCTCTAACCCCTAACCTCTAACCTCTAACCCTAACCCCTAACCTCTAACCTCTAACCTCTAACCCCTAACCTCTAACCCCTAACCTCTAACCTCTAACCTCTAACCTCTAACCCCTAACCTCTAACCCCTAACCTCTAACCCCTAACCTCTAACCTCTAACCTCTAACCTCTAACCCCTAACCTCTAACCCTAACCTCTAACCCCTAACCTCTAACCCTAACCTCTAACCCCTAACCCCTAACCTCAAACCCCTAACCCCTTCACACCTTGTTTGGCCCCACGTGGATACATTCTGCGTTGCCGTGGCAGCCGCCGTTTCCTCCCAGACACGGATTGATTTCTGTAAACAACAACAAACAACAAACACGTTTAGGATCGATTAATCAGCAAGATATTATAAAGGCTAAAGGCGAACACAGAGACATGCTAACACAGAGACATATGAATCAGATGGATTTATTAAATAGGGTTATAACGTACCGACACAGACCCGGCCATCCCCATAGTAACCGTTGCCACAGACACAGTCTCGGTTGCCGGGGCGAGTTCGTTTGCAGACGGCGTGGCGCGAGCAGCCGCCGTGCAGCACCAGACACGGGTCGATCGCTACGGAGACAGGAAGCCTGTCAGTAGAACTACAATATGTGTTAAAGGACTACAAGTCAGTACTGTATCACTATGACTACAATATGTATGTACACTTCCTGTTTATAACTCTAACCTGTCTGTGTGCATAACCCTAACCTGTCTGTCTGTTTATAACCCTAACCTGTCTGTGTGCATAACCCTAACCTGTCTGTCTGTCTATAACCCTAACCTGTCTGTGTGCATAACCCTAACCTGTCTGTCTGTTTATAACCCTAACCTGTCTGTGTGCATAACCCTAACCTGTCTGTCTGTCTATAACCCTAACCTGTCTGTGTGCATAACCCTAACCTGTCTGTCTGTCTATAACCCTAACCTGTCTGTGTGCATAACCCTAACCTGTCTGTGTACATAACCCTAACCTGTCTGTCTGTCTATAACCCTAACCTGTCTGTGTGCATAACCCTAACCTGTCTGTGTGCATAACCCTAACCTGTCTGTCTGTGTGCATAACCCTAACCTGTCTGTCTGTCTATAACCCTAACCTGTCTGTGTGCATAACCCTAACCTGTCTGTCTGTCTATAACCCTAACCTGTCTGTGTGCATAACCCTAACCTGTCTGTGTGCATAACCCTAACCTGTCTGTGTGCATAACCCTAACCTGTCTGTGTGCATAACCCTAACCTGTCTGTCTGTTTATAACTCTAACCTGTCTGTGTGCATAACCCTAACCTGTCTGTGTGCATAACCCTAACCTGTCTGTGTGCATAACCCTAACCTGTCTGTCTGTCTATAACCCTAACCTGTCTGTCTGTCTGTCTATAACCCTAACCTGTCTGTCTGTTTATAACCCTAACCTGTCTGTCTGTTCATAACCCTAACCTGTCTGTCTGTTTATAACCCTAACCTGTCTGTGTGCATAGACCTGTTTGTATGCATATTGGGTTAGGTAATAACCCTAACCTGTCTGTGTGCATAGACCTGTCTGTGTGCATATTGGGTTAGGTTATAACCCTAACCTGTCTGTCTGTTTATAGGGTTAACCCTATGTTAGGTTATAACCCTAACATGTCTGTCTGTTTATAGGGTTAACCCTATGTTAGGTTATAACCCATCTACACAGAAACACTCGACCAAACACTGACTGACTTCCTGTTCCTTACCTTGGCAGAATGTCCCGTTGCCCTGGAAACCGGCCGCACAGAGACACGAGGATCCGGACGGACCGAACACACAGCTGCCAGCGAAGAAGAAACAAGGTCAGTGTCTGTCTGTCTGTCTGTGTGTCTGTCTGTCTGTCTGTCTGTCTGTCTGTCTGTCTGTCTGTCTGTCTGTCTCTCTCTCTGTCGCTCTGTCTGTCTGTCTCTCTCTCTGTCGCTCTGTCTGTGTGTGTGTCTGTCTGTCTGTCTGTCTCTCTCTCTGTCGCTCTGTCTGTGTGTCTGTCTGTCTGTGTGTCTGTGTGTCTGTGTGTCTGTCTGTGTGTCTGTCTGTCTGTCTGTCTGTCTGTCTGTCTCTCTCTCTCTCTGTCTGCCTGTGTGTCTGTGTGTCTGTCTGTGTGTGTGTGTGTGTCTGTCTGTCTCTGTGTGTCTGTCTGTCTGTGTGTGTGTGTGTGTGTGTCTGTCTGTGTGTGTGTGTGTGTGTGTGTGTGTCCATCTGTCTGTGTGACTCACTTTGCGCTGCTGTGACATGTGACGGCGCCACAGAGTTCATCAGAAGATTCGATCTCTGAAAGAAAACGTCACGTTAGTCTGATGTCAGGGTAATACCCCGCTTTGCCCCGGGGTGTTAGGGCCAGACCTCAGTTATATATTATCATATACAGGTCTATTAGGGTATCAGGGTTATAATACACATTATATATGATATTACAGTAGAATCATAAACGTCAAAACGTCTGTCGAATAAAAGAGAAATATGGGAACGATTTTATCCACAATATCAGGGCTGTGCGCTTATTGTTTTAGGTGGTAGCACTGGTGCTAGCAATCAAAAAAATTCAGAAGCACAACAATAAATTTGGTAACACACAAAGTATGATCGAAAACTTGCATAACCTTAACCCTTGCATTTCGCTCTAATTACCTTTGAGCCTGTCATCTTGGTCTCATTTGAGATTCTCAATTAATATAATTTCCTAGTGTGTGCAGTAATAATTATAGAAGAATGAATAGGGGTGCACTGATTGCAATTTAGACAAAATAATCTAACCTGCCAATTGCAATATTTTGCTGATTCAGAATTATTTCTCTCCATAAAAATATAAAAATAATATCTATATCTATATATTTTTTGTAAATACATATAATTATTATATTAATAATAATACACATTTTTATAAAATGTCCTTGTTAATTAAAACCAAACTTTAAAACATTAAACATAGCCTATTAAATAAATAAGTATACATATTGGTACAATTTAGGATAAATTAAATAGGTTGTTGTGAATATGTTGGGAGTAGTTTTTCAGTGGCTTATTGTGTAACTTACACAAAGTTTGAAATAAGTTATTTCAAACTTTGTTTTTAGACTACTGTTGACTGTTCGCTGCAGCTGAAGGAGTTGCCTTTCAAGCTAGAGCACTACAGTAATGTAAAGTGCTAACCTCCTGCTCTTACCGGCTTCAAAATAAAAGTCAACTCACGTTTGGCTAGCAACAGGCTTTTAATGTGAAGGTGCACAGGAAATGTTCTGTTTGCACACGCGCTAACTTAACTGTGTTAATGTAAAGAGCTGTCTCCTTCCGGTTATTACCGTTGGTGAAGTTTATTAGACGCTAGAATCGCCGCACGAGCACAGATCCCGAGGACACGTCTTTCACCAGCCAAAGTGGAGGGTGGACTCAATAACTTACTTGCCTAAGACTCATTTACCCGCAGTGTTAATGTAGAGCCCTCTAAGCAGTGTTGTGCAGCGCTCCTCTGTGTTTCAAAGACAGCCTCTCCTCATTAGCACTAGTGCGAGTGGACTTGTATTCATCATCGCACGTGATCAATTTCAGTAGCAAATGTGATCAAAACTGTCGCACTGTACAGCCCTGAATATTTAAACACTTTATTCTTGAATTTAAACTTTATTAAGTAAATCAATGTTATTTTCCCTAGTCGGTCGCTAAGCTAACAGGCTAACCAGCTAACAGGCTAACCGTTAGCTTACTCTGGTCGCAGTGGATTCCTCTCCAGCCAACGTCACACTCACACGTCCCGTCTCCGGTCAGCCCATCGCCACAGCGACCGTTAGCACAGACACAGTCTGGAGACGACAGAACAGGTTCAAAGTGTTAGAGGCAGAATGAGAATCTATCAGGTGTATATCTATACACAGGTTAGACTCTATCAGCTGTATATCTATACACAGGTTAGGGGCAGAATGAGAGAGTGTGTGGTCACAGTGCCCTCTGTACTTCCCCCTCACACTAACAGACAGTATTTACCTGGCCAGGTGGGTATGTATTAACAGCCAGGTGGGTATATATTAACAGCCAGGTGGGTATGTATTAACAGTCAGGTGGGTATGTATTAACAGTCAGGTGGGTATGTATTAACAGTCAGGTGGGTATGTATTAACAGTCAGGTGGGTATGTATTAACAGTCAGGTGGGTATATATTAACAGTCAGGTGGGTATATATTAACAGTCAGGTGGGTATATATTAACAGTCAGGTGGGTATATATTAACAGTCAGGTGGGAATGTATTAACAGCCAGGTGGGTATGTATTAACAGTCAGGTGGGTATGTATTAACAGTCAGGTGGGTATATATTAACAGTCAGGTGGGTATGTATTAACAGTCAGGTGGGTATGTATTAACAGTCAGGTGTATATATTAACAGTCAGGTGGGTATATATTAACAGTCAGGTGTATATATTAACAGTCAGGTGGGTATATATTAACAGTCAGGTGTATATATTAACAGTCAGGTGGGTATATATTAACAGCCAGGTGGGAATGTATTAACAGTCAGGTGGGTATGTATTAACAGTCAGGTGTATATATTAACAGTCAGCTGGGTATGTATTAACAGTCAGGTGTATATATTAACAGTCAGGTGGGTATATATTAACAGTCAGGTGTATATATTAACAGTCAGGTGGGTATATATTAACAGTCAGGTGTATATATTAACAGTCAGGTGGGTATATATTAACAGCCAGGTGGGAATGTATTAACAGTCAGGTGGGTATGTATTAACAGTCAGGTGTATATATTAACAGTCAGGTGGGTATATATTAACAGTCAGGTGTATATATTAACAGTCAGGTGGGTATATATTAACAGCCAGGTGGGAATGTATTAACAGTCAGGTGGGTATGTATTAACAGTCAGGTGGGTATATATTAACAGTCAGGTGGGTATATATTAACAGTCAGGTGGGTATATATTAACAGCCAGGTGGGAATGTATTAACAGTCAGGTGGGTATGTATTAACAGTCAGGTGGGTATATATTAACAGTCAGGTGGGTATGTATTAACAGTCAGGTGGGTGTGTATTAACAGTCAGGTGGGTGTGTCTATAGTAGCTTATAGTGTTAGGATAATGAGAGATCTAATGGTCAGGAGTTAGGGTTAGATTTTATTCACCTTGGTCACAGTGCACTCCGTACTTCCATCACACTAACAGACAGTACTTAGTATAGTGTATATATATACACTCACCGGCCACTTTATTAGGTACAGCGGTTCAATTTCTTGAATCAATCAGCCAATCACATGGCAGCAACTCATGTAGACCTGGATGGGACAATTTATTGAAGTTAAAACCGAGCAACAGAATGGGGAAGAAAGGGTTTTTAAGTGACTTGGAACGTGGCAATATTGAGGGTGCTAGAAGGGCTGGTCTGAGTATTTCAGAAACTGCTGATCTACTGGGATTTTCACTCTAAACCATCTCTAGGGTTAACAGAGAATGGCCGAAAAAGAAAAAAACATCCAGTGAGAGGCATTTGTGTGGACGTAAAATGCCTTGTTGAAGTCAGAGGTCAGTGGAGGATGGGCAGACTGGTTTGAGATGATAGAAAGGCAACAGTAACTCAAATAACCACTCGTTACAACCAGGATATGCAGAATACCATCTCTGAACGCAAAACACGACCAACCTTGAAGCAGATGGGCTACAGCAGCAGAAGACCCCACCGGGTGCCACTCCTGTCAGCTAAAAACAGGAAACTGAGGCTACAATTCTCACAGGATCACCAATATTGGACAATAGAAGATTGAAAACTCATGCCTGGTCTGATGAGTCTCCATTTCAGTTGCGACATTCAGATGGCAGGTTCAGAATTTGGCGTAAACAACATGAAAGCATGGATCCATCAACCACGCCATGTTCAAAGTCACCTAAACCCCTTTCTTCCCCATTCTGATGCTCGCTTTGACTTCAGTACATTGTCGTGACCACGTCTACATGTCTAAATGCATTGAGTTGCTGCCCTGTGATTGGCTGATTAGCTTTTTGTTTTTATAAGCCATTGAACAGGTGTACCTAATAAAGTGGCCAGTGACAGTTAATGCTAGGAGTCGTATTAACAGGCCTTAGTACCTTGGTCACAGTGCACGCTGTATTTCCCCTCCTCACACTAAGAGACAGTATAGTGTGTATATATATATGTAACAGGGTTAATGTTAGTGTTAGTGTTAGGTGTGTGTGTATATATATATATATATATATATATATATATATATATATATATATATATATATATATATATATATATATATATAACAGGGTTAGAGTTAGTGTAAGGTGTATATATATATATATATATACATATATATATATATATATATATATATATATATATATATATATATGTAACAGGGTTAATGTTAGAGTTAGGTGTATATATATATTTATATATATATATATATATATATATATATGTAACAGGGTTAATGTTAGAGTTAGGTGTATATATATATATATATATATATATATATATATATATATATATCTGTCTGTTATATATATATATATATATATATATATATATATATATATATATATATATATATATATATGTAACAGGGTAAAAATGTTAGAGTTAGGTGTATATATATATATATATAAATATATATATATATATATATATATATATATATGTAACAGGGTTAATGTTAGTGTTAGTGTTAGGTGTGTATATATATATGTAACATATTGCTGTTCGTACCTTGGTCACAGTGCACGCTGTATTTCCCCTCCTCACACGTCTCACAGGCCGTTCCAGTGAATCCTTTAGAACAGACACACACTCCGGTTCCGTTGGTTCCATCTGAACAGATTCCGTTAGCGAAACATGCTCCAGTGCGAGCTAGCGCTGAAGCTAACGGTAACCCTGCAGCTTTCCCCGTCGCCCCGGGACACGGCTCACAGTGGTCCCCAAAGAACCCGGGACAGCAAGACAGCTCCTAAAGCAGGGAGACAGGCAGTCTGTGTGTCTGTGTGTCTGTCTGTCTGTCTGTCTGTCTGTCTGTCTGTCTGTCTTCATAACCCAAAGCCATCATGAATTTTGGTAACACACACACACACACACACACACACACACACACACACACACACACACACACACACACACACACAAACAGTAACGTACGATGGTCGTCCTCAGACACGTCGCTCTGCAGCCGATGGTCAGCAGACGTTCGCCCTCAAACATCCGGGAGAACATGCAGCGACGCCTCTTCACTGAAGTCTGGGGGGAGAGGAACAGACAGGTTAGTCTGTGTGTCTGTCTGTCTGTGTGTCTGTGTGTCTGTCTGTCTGTCTGTCTGTCTGTCTGTCTGTCTGTCTGTCTGTATGGTTGCTCTTACGTTGGGGACGGTGTCGTTGGGACAGATCTTAGTCTGAGGCGCGACGCAGTCCACACAGGCTCCCTGTGAAGGAGAAAGGTATGTTTATTCTGTGTGTGTGTGTGTGTGTGTGTGTGTGTGTCTGTCAGTGTGTGTGTGTGTGTGTGTGTGTGTGTGTGTGTGTTACCATGACGCTGCGGTGTGTGACCTCATCACAGCGGTTCTTGTTGATCGTCATGACGTTACTCAGACCGTGAATCACTCCGTCACCGACCAGGAAGTTAGACGAGTTAATCTGAGCCTCGTTCACAAACAGCTGAGACACACACACGCACGCACGCACACGCACACACACACACACACACACACACACACACACACACACACACACACACACACACACACAATGAGCATAAAGATAAACATGATTGGACCTATTAGTAGATCCAACTGTGAATACATAGTCAGGGCCAGGGGCCATAAGTGGGTAAGATTCCCCAAAACATATTACACCAACCGAAGCTTAGAAGGCTGGGGGCCGACGACTAAACACTTTAACGCTGTTCTCACTAACTCTCTGACGGAGTTCATAGTGCTAGTGGGTTATAACACTATGTTATAGGTCTTATGGTTATAACACTATGTTATAGGCGTTATGGTTATAACACTATGTTATAGGTCTTATGGTTATAACACTATGTTATAGGCCTTATGGTTATAACACTATGTTATAGGTCTTATGGTTATAACACTATGTTATAGGCCTTATGGTTATAACACTATGTTATAGGCGTTATGGTTATAACACTGTTATAGGTCTTATGGTTATAACACTATGTTATAGGCGTTATGGTTATAACACTATGTTATAGGCCTTATGGTTATAACACTGTTATAGGTCTTATGGTTATAACACTATGTTATAGGTGTTATGGTTATAACACTATGTTATAGGTCTTATGGTTATAACACTATGTTATAGGCCTTATGGTTATAACACTATGTTATAGGCGTTATGGTTATAACACTGTTATAGGTCTTATGGTTATAACACTATGTTATAGGCCTTATGGTTATAACACTATGTTATAGGTCTTATGGTTATAACACTATGTTATAGGTCTTATGGTTATAACACTATGTTATAGGCCTTATGGTTATAACACTATGTTATAGGTCTTATGGTTATAACACTATGTTATAGGCCTTATGGTTATAACACTATGTTATAGGTCTTATGGTTATAACACTATGTTATAGGTCTTATGGTTATAACACTATGTTATAGGTCTTATGGTTATAACACTATGTTATAGGCCTTATGGTTATAACACTATGTTATAGGTCTTATGGTTATAACACTATGTTATAGGCCTTATGGTTATAACACTATGTTATAGGTCTTATGGTTATAACACTATGTTATAGGCCTTATGGTTATAACACTATGTTATAGGTCTTATGGTTATAACACTATGTTATAGGCCTTATGGTTATAACACTGTTATAGGTCTTATGGTTATAACACTATGTTATAGGCCTTATGGTTATAACACTATGTTATAGGTCTTATGGTTATAACACTGTTATAGGTCTTATGGTTATAACACTATGTTATAGGCGTTATGGTTATAACACTATGTTATAGGCCTTATGGTTATAACACTGTTATAGGTCTTATGGTTATAACACTGTTATAGGTCTTATGGTTATAACACTATGTTATAGGTCTTATGGTTATAACACTATGTTATAGGCCTTATGGTTATAACACTATGTTATAGGCCTTATGGTTATAACACTGTTATAGGTCTTATGGTTATAACACTGTTATAGGTCTTATGGTTATAACACTATGTTATAGGTCTTATGGTTATAACACTGTTATAGGTCTTATGGTTATAACACTATGTTATAGGCCTTATGGTTATAACACTGTTATAGGTCTTATGGTTATAACACTATGTTATAGGCCTTATGGTTATAACACTGTTATAGGTCTTATGGTTATAACACTGTTATAGGTCTTATGGTTATAACACTGTTATAGGTCTTATGGTTATAACACTGTTATAGGTCTTATGGTTATAACACTATGTTATAGGTCTTATGGTTATAACACTGTTATAGGTCTTATGGTTATAACACTGTTATAGGTCTTATGGTTATAACACTGTTATAGGTCTTATGGTTATAACACTGTTATAGGCCTTATGGTTATAACACTATGTTATAGGCCTTATGGTTATAACACTGTTATAGGTCTTATGGTTATAACACTATGTTATAGGTCTTATGGTTATAACACTATGATGTTGAGGATGAATCTCAAGCCTTTCCGTCTCTGTCTGTTATGGGTCAGAGGGTTCTGGTCAGACTAACAGTTTGGTGTATATACCAGACATAGGGTTAGTATGTACTATACTATATACCAGACATAGGGTTAATATGTACTATACTATACACCAGACATAGGGTTAGTATGTACTATACTATATACCAGACATAGGGTTAGTATGTACTATACTATATACCAGACATAGGGTTAATATGTACTATACTATACACCAGACATAGGGTTAATATGTACTATACTATACACCAGACATAGGGTTAGTATGTACTATACTATACACCAGACATAGGGTTAGTATGTACTATACTATACACCAGACATAGGGTTAGTATGTACTATACTATACACCAGACATAGGGTTAATATGTACTATACTATATACCAGACATAGGGTTAATATGTACTATACTATACACCAGACATAGGGTTAGTATGTACTATACTATACACCAGACATAGGGTTAGTATGTACTATACTATACACCAGACATAGGGTTAGTATGTACTATACTATACACCAGACATAGGGTTAATATGTACTATACTATACACCAGACATAGGGTTAGTATGTACTATACTATATACCAGACATAGGGTTAGTATGTACTATACTATATACCAGACATAGGGTTAATATGTACTATACTATACACCAGACATAGGGTTAGTATGTACTATACTATATACCAGACATAGGGTTAGTATGTACTATACTATATACCAGACATAGGGTTAGTATGTACTATACTATACACCAGACATAGGGTTAATATGTACTATACTATACACCAGACATAGGGTTAGTATGTACTATACTATACACCAGACATAGGGTTAGTATGTACTATACTATACACCAGACATAGGGTTAGTATGTACTATACTATACACCAGACATAGGGT
>CM049416.1:25522500-25532500 GCA_026929865.2 Hyperoplus lanceolatus
TAGTCCTAACCTGATGGCCCCCTCCTCCTCGTAGCAGTCTGCGTGTGCGTGGCAGTACCGCCCCGCTCCCCCGCATGGCACTGTCTGTCTGTCACACAGGCGGCCCGCGAACCCGCTCTGACAGGAAGCAGCTTTACAGCCCCCGTCCGCCTCCGCACGGCTGTCACACACACCGTGGACACACGCACACGCTGCGGACACAGGGCTGTTAGCATGACAACACACACACTGCATCATGTCAATACGTATATATAGCGCTCTGGAAAACATTCAGAGACCAGTCTGGACTGTTCTTCAATCTTCATCTCTACATTACTTCATGGAAACGCTCTAAATGACAATATATTTGGGGGAAATTTGGTAGAATTGTTCTCAGTAGTTTGTAGAATGAATTCATTATGTTCGTTTGACTAAAACAGAAACCTATAAATAGTCAAACGAGAGACACTGAACATTTTGACCGGTCTCTTAATTTTTTCCAGAGCTGTATATGTTCTTACCAGTGTCCTGCCATAGGGTGATTAACCCAGGGTTAGGGTTAGGGTAACACACTAACCCCCTAACCCCCTCACACTAGGCCAGGGTTAGGGTTAGGGTAACACACTAACCCCCTAACCCCCTAACACTGTGTATAGAAACATTAATCTGAGTGACTCACTCCTGTCGCAGCTCGGCCCGTATTTACTCGGCGAGGAGCAGAACTGACAGCGCGATCCTCCGAAGTTCAGATCACAGACACACGAACCGTTTCCTCCGATTCCCTCCATACACTGAGAACAATACACACATTTAACCTTTAACCTAGTGTGTGTGTGTGTGTGTGTGTGTGTGTGTGTGTGTGTGTGTGTGTGTGCGCGTGTACCTGACCGTGTCCGGAACAAGGATTCTGGAATCCACCTGGACAGGGACGACAGTCCGGGCCGTAGAAACCTTTACAACAAGCTGCAGTCTACACACACACACACACACACACACACACACACACACACACAGACAGGTTAACTAAGGTGAATGATGTGTCTAGCGTTAGCTCGTTAGCACGTTAGCTAGCCAGCGTACCGTGGCCGTGACGTTGCACTGCGGGAGGCAGCCGGTCATTGGGATCCTCAGACTGGGCAGGAGGTAGAGGCAGCCGTACGTAGACAGGCCCTGAGAGACAGACAGGCAGGGAGGGGGAGAGACAGGCAGGGAGGGAGAGAGAGACAGGGAGGGAGGGGGAGAGACAGGCAGGGGGAGAGACAGACAGGGAGAGACAGACAGGAAGAGACAGACAGGCAGAGAGAGACAAGCAAGGGGAGAGACAGGCAGGGAGGGAGAGAGAGACAGGGAGGGAGGGGGAGAGACAGGCAGGGGGAGAGACAGACAGGGAGAGACAGACAGGCAGGGAGGGGAGAGACAGGCAGGAAGAGAGACAGAGAGGCAGGGAGGGGGAGAGACAGGGAGGGAGAGAGACAGACAGGAAGAGACAGACAGACAGAGAGACAGACAGACATGGGGAGACAGACAGGCAGGGAGGCAGGGAGAGAGAAGAGAGACAGGGAGGGAGAGAGACAGGCAGGGGGAGAGACAGGTAGGCAGGGAGACAGGGAGGGAGAGAGACAGACAGACAGGGAGAGAGACAGACAGGGAGAGAGACAGACAGGGGGAGAGACAGACAGGGAGAGAGACAGGGAGGGAAACAGGGAGACAGGGAGAGAGACAGACAGGGAGAGAGAGAGACAGGCAGACAGGCAGGGGGACAGACAGACAGACAGGCAGGCAGGAGGGGGGAGAGACAGACAGGCAGGGAGACAGACAGACAGACAGACAGACAGACAGACAGACAGACAGACAGACAGACAGACAGACAGGCAGGAGGGGGGAGAGACAGACAGGCAGGGAGAGAGACAGACAGGCAGGGAAAGTGACAGACAGGGAGAGAGAGACAGACAGACAGGGAGACAGGCAGACAGACAGGGACAGACAGACAGACAGACAGACAGACAGACAGACAGACAGGCAGGCAGGCAGGAGGGGGGAGAGACAGACAGGCAGGGAAAGTGACAGATAGACAGACAGACAGACAGGGGACATTAGGTTAGATATCATTATCCAAACAAAGTCTTTAACGTTAATGTTTCTCTAACTGAACGTTTCTTACTGTGAAAACTCCAGCGGAACATGGAGACAGTTTGATCATCGAGCAGCTCATACACTCGCCCTGAAACAGAGAAAACCAGTAAGACACACATAACCCTAACCAGTAAGACACACATAACCCTAACCAGTAAGACACACATAACCCTAACCAGTAAGACACACATAACCCTAACCAGTAAGACACACATAACCCTAACCAGTAAGACACACATAACCCTAACCAGTAAGACACACATAACCCTAACCAGTAAGACACACATAACCCTAACCAGTAAGACACACATAACCCTAACCAGTAAGACACACATAACCCTAACCAGTAAGACACACATAACCCTAACCAGTAAGACACACATAACCCTAACCAGTAAGACACACATAACCCTAACCAGTAAGACACGCATAACCCTAACCAGTAAGACACACATAACCCTAACCAGTAAGACACGCATAACCTTGAGGCATTGCGCCCTAGGGTTATGGGTTATGGGATAGGGTTCGGTGGGTAAAGAACCAGAAGATATGAGAAATGCATTAGAATGGATTCATGGATTAACCATTTAGAAATTGTGATTTAAATTAAGATTCTAAAAAACCTGATGAAGGCTGATGCTATGCAAGTTTAGCTAACCTAATGCTATGCTAGGTTATAATGCTATGCTAGGTCAGCCTGCTATGCTAGGTTAGCCTGCTATGCTAGGTTATCATGCTTTGATAGGTTAGCATGCTATGCTAGGTTACGCTAGGTTAGCCTGCTATGCTAGGTTAGCTCACCCTGCTATGCTAGGTTATGCTAGGTCAGCCTGCTATGCTAGGTTAGCTCACCCTGCTATGCTAGGTTATGCTAGGTTAGCCTGCTATGCTAGGTTAGCTCACCCTGCTATGCTAGGTTATGCTAGGTCAGCCTGCTATGCTAGGTTAGCTCACCCTGCTATGCTAGGTTATGCTAGGTCAGCCTGCTATGCTAGGTTAGCTCACTCTGCTATGCTAGGTTATGCTAGGTCAGCCTGCTATGCTAGGTTAGCTCACCCTGCTATGCTAGGTTAGCTCACCCTGCTATGCTAGGTTAGCTCACCCTGCTATGCTAGGTTAGCTCACCCTGCGGGTCCTGTCCTCTGTGATGTCACAGCGGTGGGGCAGGATGGGCAGGATACTCGCTGGAGTCAGAACTCCGTCCACCACGTACAGACGCCCGTTCCTCGCCTCGACCGCCGCCTCCAGCACCGCCGCGCCATTCACCAGCAGCTGGCCCTTTATACAGGGTTAGGGGTTATACTGGCCCTTTATACAGGGTTAGGGGTTATACTGGCCCTTTATACAGGGTTAGGGGTTATACTGGCCCTTTATACAGGGTTAGGGGTTATACTGGCCCTTTATACAGGGTTAGGGGTTATACTGGCCCTTTATACAAGGTTAGGGGTTATATCGGCCCTTTATACAGGGTTAGGGGTTATACTGGCCCTTTATACAGGGTTAGGGGTTATACTGGCCCTTTATACAGGGTTAGGGGTTATACTGGCCCTTTATACAGGGTTAGGGGTTAGGGGTTATATCGGCCCTTTATACGAGAGGCACCTATTTGCAGACCCATGGGGGAAACCATTGAAAGTGGAGCTCCACCGGAAGCCACGCCCCGAACTCATTTCATTGGTCAGAATTGTAACCTACTCTGAATTTGTTTTCTTTAGTATTACCATCTAAACATCTGGACAATGATCAAACTCCTTCGTGATTTTTCTCTACCAATGACATCTATTGCAGCATGTCCGTCCTGGGAGAGGGATCCCTTACTCTGTCAACTCTCCCTGAGATTTCTTCTATTTTTTTTAATCCCGGTAAAGGGTTTTTTACTGGGAGTTTTTTCTCAGCCGAGCTAAGGGTGTAAGGGCAGGGTGTCATATTGTTTCATATTTTATCATGTTGTGTCATATTGTACCATACTGTATCATATTGTATGGACTGTAAAGCCCATTGAGACGAATGCTATTTGTGATTTTGGGCTATACAAATAAAACTGATTTGATTTGATTTGATTTGTCTTCTTTTTGTTTTACTGCCAGAGTTCACCTAGCGGTGAATAATAATACACAGTTTCCACCGGTTATGATGCTAGTACACAGTAAAATACGTCAGTTTGTTAAGGGTCCCAAGTGGCCAGGACGGTGGTAAAAAGTAGATGTTGAGGTAGAAGATGAATGAAGCAACAAAGCTTTGGGTACATCTTCCGAAATCCGTCTCTTTAATTCACAATTATCACAAGTAGGTCAATCACATACAAATATCAACTCTTATAAATAAAACACAAAAAGTTGAACTTTTATCTTAGAAGTCCTGGAAACAAATGCTTGTCTTTTCCTCTTAAACGAAGCTGTAAATAGCCTTTACGTAGTGTCAGTTGGAGCCTTGTTGCAGCAGTGCAGGCTAATGCTAACTGTGTTCGGATTAATAAACCTATTGTATTGTAGCCTATCTCATTCTGTGGCTGCACGCAATCGTTACTTTTCACTTGCGTGATCACAAAGTCACAGACGAGCCTCGTTAAATAGCCTAATATGAACATAGGCTATTTATGTCTGGTTGAAATGTAATTCTGCGGCTGCACACGATTGTTACGTTCATTTGCGTGATCACAAAGTCACAGACGAGCATCGATCATGCAATAGCCTAATATGAATATAGAAATGATATAATAGCCTAATTAAAACTGTGATCACTAGAGGACAAGGGATCTGGTAATAAATCAATCAGGATCTAGAATGGAAACTGTCACCTTATGTGTCAGACGTTAATGCCTTTCACCCCGCTTTTTAAAATGAGCTGTTTATTTTAATGTGGTGGCACTTTTTGTGTTTCATTTATAAGAGTTTATATTTGTATGTGATTGACCTAGTGTGATAATTGTGAATTAAAGAGACGGATTTTAGAAGATTTACACAAAGCTTCGTTGCTTCATTCATCTTCTACCTTAACATTTTACCACCGTCCTGGCCACGTGGGACCCTTAACAAACTGACGTATTTTACTGTGTACTAGCAAGGCAAGGCAAGGCAAGGCAAGTTTATTTATATAGCACAATTCAGACACAAGGCCACTCAAAGTGCTTTACAGGGGCAAGATTAGAATGCATAAAACACATTATAAAACATTTAAAAGCGAATAAAAGAAGCAAATAAAAATAAAATAAAAATTAAAACTCGATTTAATAAAAGAAGCAAATAAAATGAAAATTGCAAGTTAAAAAGGAAACAAAAAAGTCTTCAGACTCGATTTAAAAGAACTGAGAGTTGCAGCATACCTCAAGTTCTCTGGGAGTTTGTTCCAGATTGTTGGTGCATAAAAACTAAAAGCTGCTTCTCCTCGTTTAGTCCTAACTCTAGGGACTGTAAGTAGACCTGTCCCAGACGACCTAAGGGCTCTGGACGGTTCATAACTTATCAGCATATCAGTAATGTATTTTGGCCCTAAACCATTTAGTGCTTTATAAACCAACATCAGAATTTTGAAATCAATTCTTTGAGTGACTGGAAGCCAATGTAAAGACCTCAGAACTGGGGTAATGTGATCCACCTTTTTGGTCCTAGTGAGGACTCGAGCAGCAGCGTTCTGAATTAGCTGAAGCTGTCTGATTGATTTTTTTGGAAGGCCAGCAAGGACACTGTTACAGTAGTCAAGTCTACTAAAGATAAATGCATGGACAAGTTTTTCTAAATCTTGCTGAGACATAAGCCCCTAGCATCATAACCGGTGGAAACTGTGCATTATTATTCACCGCTGGGTGAACTCCGGCAGTAAAACAAAAAGAAGACAACAAATTCAGAGTAGGTTACAATTCTGACCAATGAAATGAGTTCGGGGCGTGGCTTCCGGTGGAGCTCCACTTTCAATGGTTTCCCCCATGGGTCTGCAAATAGGTACTCTTGCTTTATACAGGGTTAGTGGTTATATTAGCCCTGTTTATATAGGGTTAGGGGTAATACTGGCCCTTTATACAGGGTTAGGGGTTAGGGGTTATATTGGCCCTTTATACAGGGTTAGGGGTTATATTTGCCCTGTTTATACAGGGTTAGGGGTTTATATTGGCCCTTTATACAGGGTTAGGGGTTTGATGTCATATTAGCCCTGTTCATTTACACAGGAGGGAATATTTATTTGTATCTATAGAAGAGCTCCGAGGAACTCTCAGTCTGTGTTAATTCTAGCGCCACCTTTGGACAAAAGCGGTAGTGTTTTAATCAGCACGTGAAATGACACTCTAGATCGTCATGCGGATTGGAAGGTTTAAAGGGTCACTATGTAACTTTGGAGAAGTGAACATGTTTCTACAAGTAGATGAAATATGCTTAGTAAACTAACTACAAGCTCTGCAAATGTAAACAAATCCACCTCCACTGAAACTGCATAGTGACCCTTTAAACATAACCCTAACCCTGACCCTTACCCTTTAAACATAGCCCTAACCCTGACCCTTACCCTTTAGACATAGCCCTAACCCTGACCCTTACCCTTTAGACATAGCCCTAACCCTTACCCTTTAGACATAGCCCTAACCCTAACCCTTTAGACATAGCCCTAACCCTGACCCTTTAGACATAGCCCTAACCCTGACCCTTACCCTTTAGACATAGCCCTAACCCTGACCCTTTAGACATAGCCCTAACCCTAACCCTTACCCTTTAGACATAGCCCTAACCCTGACCCTTTAGACATAGCCCTAACCCTTACCCTTTAGACATAGCCCTAACCCTGACCCTTTAGACATAGCCCTAACCCTTACCCTTTAGACATAGCCCTAACCCTTACCCTTTAGACATAGCCCTAACCCTTACCCTTTAGACATAGCCCTAACCCTTACCCTTTAGACATAGCCCTTACCCTTACCCTTCAAACATAGCCCTAACCCTAATCCACTGACCCTTTAATAGATTTCAACAGAATATCAAACTCACGTTTCGCGTCACGTTGAAGGTCAGAACCTGATTGGCCGCCGTGGTCAGTCTGGTGGTCGTCACGGCGTTAAAGACTTCCAGCTTCAAACGGGAACAAGATTCATGTCAACACGTTATTATATCTGTTACAATCTGTCTGAGTAACACATCAGATTACAGTATATAAGGGTCTGATGTTAAACAGTGTGTGTGTGTGTGTGTGTGTGTGTGTGTGTGTGTGTGTGTGTGCCTCACGGATGTTGCCGGGACAATGTGGTTCCTCAGCAGCTCCACCAGTTTGGTTCGACCCTGAAGAATCAAAGAGTTTGATGATGACATTTCTATTGGTGTGAAATATTAATGTTAATGTTTCCTCTGTGTGTGTGTGTGTGTGTGTGTCTGAGTGTGTGGGTTTGAGTGTGTGTGTGTGTGTCTGTCTGTCTGTGCGTGTGTGTGTGTGTGTGTGTGAACCTCTGTGCTGGTCAGATGTTGTATCTCTCCTTCCTTCATCCAGTCGAAGGCCGATCCGCTCGGAGCGAAGACAGTGACGGGACCCGGGCCGTCCAAGATGGACGCCAGGTCGGCTTTCTGCACAGAGACAGTGAGTTAGAAATTATATAACCCTACGTCTGTCTGTCTGTCTGCCTGTCAGTACCTGTCTGTCTATCTGTCTGTATGTCTGTCTGTCAGTACCTGTCTGTCTGTAGGTCAGTACCTGTCTGTCTGTCTGTCTGTCTGTATGTCTGTCAATACCTGTCTGTCTGTCTGTCTGTCTGTCAGTACCTGTCTGTCTGTCTGTCAGTACCTGTAATAAATTCCTAAACTGGTCAAACTTCCCGTAGTCTCCGAGGATCTTCATCAGGTTCTCCTGAAACAAGAAGAGACGAAAGATAACCCTCTCACACAGAGAGAGAGAGAGAGAGAGAGAGAGAGAGAGAGAGAGAGAGAGAGAGAGAGAATGAGAGAGGGAGAGAGAGGGAGAGAGAGAGAGAACCCTCTCACACAGAGAGAGAGAGAGAGAGAGAGAGAGAGAGAGAGAGAGAGAGAGAGAGAGAGAGAGAGAGGGAGAGAGGGGGAGAGAGAGAGAGAGAGAGAGAGAGAGAGAGAGAGAGAGGGAGAGAGAGGGAGAGAGAGAGAACCCTCTCACACAGAGAGAGAGAGGGAGAGAGAGAGGGAGAGAGAGTGAGAGAGAGAGAGAATGAGAGAGGGAGAGAGAGGGAGAGAGAGAGAGAACCCTCTCACACAGAGAGAGAGAGGGACAGAGCGAGGGAGAGAGAGGGAGAGAGAGAGAGAACCCTCTCACACAGAGAGAGAGAGGGACAGAGAGAGGGAGAGAGAGTGAGAGAGAGAGAGAGAATGAGAGAGGGAGAGAGAGGGAGAGAGAGAGAGAGAACCCTCTCACACAGAGAGAGAGAGAGGGACAGAGAGAGGGAGAGAGAGTGAGAGAGAGAGACAGAGAGGGAGAGAGAGAGAGAGATAACATAGAGATAGTACTGTTAGGTTAGTAGTAGGGGAGACAGGGGCTAGTAGGCACACGTTTTACTCTAATGAGAATTGCTCATCACCTAAACATCTTTCAATAGACATTCCTACAATAAATTAAAGCGTAAGGTGTTGGCTTGAAATGTGTACCCCTTACTTTTTCTAACGTATTGTAATAAAGAAGAAATTTACCATCAAAGACACTCTAACACATTGTGACAACCAACCCCATCAAGGGGTCGGTTGTCACACACTATGGGGTTGTTTGTCACAATATCTTAATGGGAAAAATCTTAAAAAGAAGGCAAGAAAGCAGAACTAAATTTGAAAGTTTAATTTCATTGTCAAGTTGAATAAACAAACAGGAAATCCATATTAAGACCAGCCTGCTGTAACAACATAAAGAACAAAACAAATAGGTCTAACAACAATAGCCTACTCAACTAAGATACACACATCGTCTGTTTCTTCTTCCCCAGCTGGTGTGGGGTGCACTGGGGTGCAGTAGCCTTGGCAACTGGTCTAGTTTGGGATGCACTGGGTCATTTTGATTTTGTTGCCCTTTTTCTCTTTTGCATGCTAGCTGCCTTTTCCTGCTCTATTCTTTTCTTCTCTGGGGTGTCAGTGAAGATACAGCTTGACAATTTATTTTGTTATTGGGTTCCTTTTCAGTGTCTCCAAAATTATTTTGAGACCTTTCTATCAGTCTTTCATTGAGATTCTTTTAACTTCTTCATTTACATGCTGGTTTAACTGTCTGTCAGTAGATAGATAGATAGATAGATAGATAGATAGATAGATAGATAGATAGATAGATAGATAGATAGATAGATAGATATATATGCTGGTTTAACTGTTTAATTGTAGATAGAACTGGAATCCAGCTGAAGAGCATACGTTCATTGTGGAACAAACATGGCGTCCAGAAAGCCAAATGCATTATGAGTCAGCCTGACCATGTCCTCAGTGAGGAATTCACACTATTGCCCTCCGGGCGGCGCTATCTTTCAATCAGGGCAAGAACAGTGAGGTACTCGCACTCTTTTATTCCTGCAGCCATCAGGTTACTGAATGATCCCAAGAGTCAGGAGTAGGTGGAGAGCAGCAGGGAAGCTGGGTGGTTGTTCTGACAGGTTGAGTTGAAGTGCATGTGAGTTGAATGTGTGTTGGACTGCTGTTTGTCTAGTTATGTTATTTTCTACCTCGTACTGCTTTTTATAGTATTTATTTAAATTATTTTTTACTGCGAACTGGAACTGTAAACTAAATTGCCCTTCTTGGGATAAATAAAGCTTTTTCTGATTCTGATTCTGATTTCTGGCTGCATCATTTGGATAACATGTGACAACCAGCCCCCCCAAAAATGTAACAACCAACCACAACTGGAATTTCTTGCTAGCATCAAGGCCAACAACCATCTGACAACTAATTAGCTTGCTAACAACAATCTAAAC
>CM049416.1:25535000-25605722 GCA_026929865.2 Hyperoplus lanceolatus
AACAAAAAATAAAAGTTTAAAATCAATTCTAAAAAGGACAGGAAGCCAATGAAGGGAGTGAAGAACTGGTGTGATGTGCTGCCGTCTGCTGGTGTTGGTTAAAAGACGGGCAGCAGCATTTTGCAAGAGTTGAAGGTTAGTCATTGTCATACTAACCCTAACCCTCTCACCCTCTCACCCTCTCACCTTCTAACCCCCTAACTCCCTAACCCTCTAACCCCCTAACCCCCTCACCCTCTAACCCCCTAACTCTCTAACCCTCTAACCCCCTAACCCCCTAACCCTCTAACCCTCTAACCCTCTAACCCTCTAACCCCCTAACTCTCTAACCCTCTAACCCTCTAACTCCCTAACCCTCTCACCCTCTCACCCTCTCACCTTCTAACCCCCTAACTCTCTAACCCTCTAACCCCCTAACCCTCTCACCCTCTCACCTTCTCACCCTCTCACCCTCTCACCTTCTAACCCCCTAACTCTCTGGAGCACAGAGAGGGTTAGGGTTAGTCATGGTCATACGAGTCAGGCAGGGAAAAGTCTAAAGGGCTGAACCTTGGTGTAAATAAAACGTGAACAATAACAGTCAGAACCTATTGTTGCTCCTAAAATAGAGGGAATACACAGTTTATGAAAAATGAAGCTCTGATCAGTAATATAATATAATATAATATAATATAATATAATATAATATAATATAATATAATGTAATGTAATGTGATGTGATGTGATGTGATGTGATGTGATGTGATGTGATGTGATGTGATGTGATGTGATATAATATCATATCATATGATATAATATAATATCATATCATATGATATAATATAATATAATATAATATAATATAATATAATATAATATAATATAATATAATATAATATAATATAATATAATATAATATAATATAATATAATATAATATAATATAATATAATATAATAACAGTCAGAATCACTGTCTGAAGCACATTACTATATTATCAGTGTTATTCTCTGTCTCGTACCAAACACTGTCTGTATAGCAGTATATCTCCCTGTCTGTCTATCTCCTCTCTAACCCCGTCTGTCTCTCTAACCCCCTGTCTGTCTCTCTAACCCCCTGTCTGTCTATCTCCTCTCTAACCCCCTGTCTGTCTCTCTTACCCCCTGTCTGTCTCTCTGTCTTGCTCCACTTTAACCCCCTGTCTGTCTCGCTCCACTTTAACCCCCTGTCTGTCTCTCTCCACTCTAACCCCCTGTCTGTCTCTCCTCTCTAACCCCCTGTCTGTCTCTCTAACCCCCTGTCTGTCTCGCTCCACTTTAACCCCCTGTCTGTCTCTCTCCTCTCTAACCCCCTGTCTGTCTCTCTAACTCCCTGTCTGTCTCTCCGTCTCTCTAACCCCCTGTCTATCTCTCTTACCCCCTGTCTGTCACTCTGTCTCTCTCTACTCTAACCCCCTGTCTGTCTCTCTAACCCCCTGTCTGTCTCTCTGTCTCTCTAACCCCCTGCCTGTCTCTCTAACCCCCTGTCTGTCTCTCTAACCCCCTGTCTGTCTCTCTAACCCGCTGTCTGTCTATCTCCTCTCTAACCCCCTGTCTGTCTATCTGTCTCTCTCCACTCTAACCCCCTGTCTGTCTCTCTTACCCCCTGTCTGTCTCTCTGTCTCTCTCCACTCTAACCCCCTGTCTGTCTCTCTAACCCCCTGTCTGTCTGTCTGTCTGTCTGTCTGTCTGTCTGTCTCTCTAACCCCCTGTCTGTCTATCTCCTCTCTAACCCCCTGTCTGTCTCTCTGTCTCTCTAACCCCCTGTCTGTCTGTCTGTCTCTCTGTCTCTCACCAAACAGCTGGATGGCGCTGCTCAGCTGTCCGGTCCAGGTTCCTCCCGGTTCCGTGTTCATCTCATTCAGACGCGACATGATGTCACCGTAACACACCTGGCCGTTACCGAGGTAACCAGGCAGACAGGTGCACCTGGGGGGGGGGTGAGAGGTGAGACGGGCTGGAACAGATGTTGAGATGTCTCGATAATAGAAAGGTTCATAGAGAGAGGGTTATACAGTCCCCTACAAAAGTATTGGAACGGTGAGGCCAATATCTTTATTTTTCCTGTTGACTGGAAAGATGTGGTGTTCCTTTACAAATAATGATATCTTCTCCGTTGTGTATCAGATCCAGATGTAAATACCTGGAAATGAAAGCTGAAATGTTGAGCTATTGTCTCATATTCATCTTTTGGTGTCAAACCCAAATGTTTCCAGTCGACAGCAAACAAAAAGGAATTGGCCTCACCGTTTCGATACTATTTTAGGGGACTGTAAGTGGGGCTTTCAGAACACACACAGTTAAAGGGTCAGACAGACAGACAGACAGACAGACAGACAGACAGACACACAGACAGACATACACACAGACAGACAGACAGACAGACAGACAGACACACAGACATACAGACAGACAGACACACAGACACACAGACACACAGACACACAGACAGACACACACACACACAGTATAGAGAGGGTTATACAGAGAGAGTTTTATAGACAGGGTAAGGCCTACATTAGGGTTAGGGGAACAGACTGACTGGGCATTAGGGGATAGGGGTAAGACAACAGAGGGATAGATAGATATAGATATATTAGTATAAGAGAACAGGGTTATAGATATATTAGAGAAACCTACTCTACGCGTCCCGGCTCCACGGTGGAGCAGTTGGCGTTCTTGTGGCAGGAATCTGGTCGACAGGAATCCTTCAGTTTGCAGCCGTCAGACGCACTGACAAACCCAGAGAGGCACTCGCAGTGAGACTGGAACACAGACAGACAGACAGGCAGACAGACAGACAGACACACAGACAGACACACACACACACACACAGATATAATTCATAAATATAGGCTTTTTACAAGGCAGCATAAATAAGATGTTGTTATTCCGCCCCTCGCCCCTCCCAACTGGAGGTAGCTCATCCCATTCATACACCGATAGCAGCAGTAGCTACCACGCAGGGTGCAAGCTAACTATCAGGAGACATTTAGGGTTCAGTGTCTCTTTGCCCAGGGACACTTGGACATGTCTCATTTACACACACACACACACACACACACACACACACACACACACACACACACACACACACACACACACACACACACACACACACACACACACACAGCCTTACCTTGCCCGGCCCGTCGTACACACAGCTTGCCCCCGGGCCCAGGCAGCCCCCCCCTCTGCTCTGACACGGATCCACAGCCACACACACCGTCCCGTCGCCGCGGTAACCCTCCTGACACACACACATGTGCTGGTTCGGCCCCGTGTGAACGCAGGACGCATGCAGGCTGCACAACCGCTGCAGACACGGGTCTATGGCTGGGGACAGACAGACAGACAGACAGACAGTCAGACAGACAGACAGACAGAGAGGGTCAGTTAAACACAGTACCCTTACCCTTTCAGACAAATGTCACATTAACTAATTGAAGAAAACACAAACGACATGAATATATATATATATATATATATATATATATATATATATATATAGAGAGAAAGAGAGAAAGAGAGAGAGAGAGAGAGAGAGAGAGAGAGAGAGAGAGAGAGAGAGAGAGAGAGAGAGAGAGAGAGAGGAGAGTGGCCTAAGTTGTGCAACTTTTCACTCAAAGTGATTTTAAAGTGAGGCCTTGACAGTAAAGTCTCCAACTCAAATATGTACATATATTTCAGGGTGTTGTGCATCCCCGGCAACAATAACTTTGGATCTGAAATCAACTGTTGAAGAAATGTAGCTTTCGGAAAAAAAGTTGTCTTGTTGCACAACTTGCCCCCGGTGTGGTGTAAGTTGTGCGGTTGGAGAGACTACCATGGGGTGAATTGTGCCATTGCTATATATCTCATAAACTGTAATGCAAGACACATCCATAAGACAATCACTTATTTAAGGTTTATTTAAAGTAAATATAAAGACAAAGATTGAAGGACAATTTTCTTAAACAAGGCCTAGCAGATCTAATGGTTTTACCTGCAAAGCTCACAATGACAAAGTCACCATCATCATCTTTCTGGCCATCTGAACTCTCATCAGTGGTGTCGTTAAGTGGAATTGAGATGTCACTCTCTTCTGTGCTACTGTAGACAATCACTTTCTTTTGGTGACCAGCGTATACAGCCATGCCACTGGCACAACTCTCAGAAATGTACTTCGCACTAGCTGCTCCGTGCTTGTGGAACCAACTGCCACCTGACAAACGTGATTCCCCTACATTTCTGCCTTTAAATCAAGGCTCAAAACCCATCTGTACACCCTGGTGTTTCCTCCCCATTAACTATCTTACCTCTGCACTACTATCTGTGTTTATGTGGATGTATGGGCTTTATGTCTTTTATTTTGGTTATTGTTATTTTACCTTCATTGTTTACCTACTGAATGCACTATGTACAGCACTTTGGACAGTGCAAACTGTCATAAATGTACTTTTATAAATACATTTTACTTACTTACTTACTTACTTACTTATAACTCATCCAGGCCCTTTGGCACAAATCACCCCAATCCCAGAAATTTGGATAATAAGCATGATAAAGCAATTTAATGTTTTCAAACTTGTCTATAAGTGTTCAGACACAATAATCAAAAAACCTTGATCATGGAAATTTTACTTTGAAAGGCAAAACACAGTTTTTTGAGCTTAAATGTGCTTATATCTTATTCCTTGTGTCTCCCTTCTTTACAGGATGAGTCAAATGGATGGCTCTTCTTAAATATGTGGTCACATTTCCAATTTCTTCCACGGTTTTCTAGAAACAAGGGGTGGCACAACTTCCAAAATGCACAACTTAGGCCACTCACCCCTATATATATATATATATATATATATATATATATATATATATATATATATACACACACACACACACACAATGTTTATAATATATGAGTATTAAACTCACAGACACACTGGTCTGCGCTGCGCTGGTAACCCGGGAGACAGTGGCAGACCAGCTGTTCTGTCAAAGCTTCTTCCATACAGCGAGAGTTCGGTCCACAGGAGAGAGATGCACAGCCAGGCAGCTCTGGGGGAACAAGGTATTACTACACATTATAACCCTAACCCAGTACATATACAGGCCTGACTCTATCTCCAACCCACAGGAGAGATGCACAGCCAGGCAGCGCTGGGGAACAGATAACACATTATATACTATACATATACCTGACCCAGTATATATACAGGTAGGGTTGAAAAGGGGTGGAAAGTTTCCGGAAACTTTCCACGGGAACTTTCGCTCGGGAATTTTGGGAGTATTCAAAATTGGGAATTATAGGAATTAACTAAATGGTGGTTATTTAATTTTTTTTTTTCATATCCAAACATAAATCTAAACATGTAAACATTGTGTTTTGTCATATGCACAAACATAACATTTGAACATATTTATTTGTAAGTAGAACTTTATCAAGTTTTGATAATTTTATGAACAATCAATAATTTCACTGAACAACAAAAAGATGAATGTTGAGTAAAATATAACTCATCTGTCTGACCCAACCCATTCATTAAATTAAGTAAAATGCCCCACCTCCCCCCATGTGATAGAGGAATGCACAGTGCATGTAGGGGGCATGGCCTCAGTACCCCTGCAGTAGGATGTGTGCTATGTGCAGCTTGCCAAGTGTACTTGCATGAAATCTGGTTGTTTTAGTCAAGATTATGCCAAAATATATATTCCCCACCTATATTTAAAATCACTGTTTAAGCCACTGTAAACCTGGTCTAGTAGTATATCAAGTTGGGTGTCTGTGTCTCAATACACTTTAAAAAAATCTGATTTGAAGTTAAATGTTCATAAATATTATAAATCGTAGTTGAAAAAAGTGCTTTTTTCTACAGTCTAGAACGTTTGTCAGGACTGAAATAACATAGTTAGAAGGATTTAGTGCATTTGGGTTGCTTTAAATTTAGTAAATTCCCGTTTATTCCAAAAATTCCCGTTAATTCCCATAAATTACTGTTAATTCCCATGGAAAGTTTCCAACTTTGAAAATTCCCAAAATTGTGCAACCCTATATACAGGCCTGACTCTAACTCTAACCCTTACACTTTATATACTATACATATAGGCCTGATCCACTATACAAAGGTAATCCTAACCCACAGGAGAGAGGCACAGCCAGGCAGCTCTGGGGGAAACAGATAACACATGATATACTATATATAGACCTGACCCTAACACAGTATACACATCCTACATATAAAAGGACAAAGGTCATCCTAACCCACAGGACAGATAGCACAGCCAGGGAACAACAGGTAACTCTATGGAGGGTTTAAGGGTTAGGGGAGAAATGTAATGTTGCATTGTGTAACAGTTAGGGTTAACTATACATTATAGTAACATACTGTTCAGACCTTGGTCACAGCTGCTGCCTCCGTATCCAGAGAAACATGTGCAGGATCCGTCTCCTTGTTGCCCCGAGTTACAGAGACCGTGAAGACAGGAACACTCTGAGACAGAAACACATTCACTTCATTCACCTCATGAGGATTCACCCTATTATACCTAACCCTCTAACACCTAACCCTTCACCCTATTATACCTAACCCTCTAACACCTAACCCCTAACCCTTCACCCTATTATACCTAACCCTCTAACCCCTAACCCCTAACCCTTCACCCTATTATACCCTAACCCTTCACCCTATTATACCTAACCCTCTAACCCCTAACCCTTCACCCTATTATACCCTAACCCTTCACCCTATTATACCTAACCCTTCACCCTATTATACCCTAACCCTTCTAACCTCTAACCCTTCACCCTATTATACCCTAACCCTTCTAACCTCTAACCCTTCACCCTATTATACCTAACCCGCTAACCCCTAACCCTAACCCTTCACCCTATTATACCCTAACCCCTAACCCTAACCCTTCACCCTATTATACCCTAACCCCTAACCCTAACCCTTCACCCTATTATACCCTAACCCTCTAACCCCTAACCCTTCACCCTATTATGCCCTAACCCTTCTGACCCCTAACCCTTCACCCTATTATACCCTAACCCTTCTAACCCCGTTACCTCTAACCCCTAACCCCTCTGACCCTTATTATCACTGCTTTACACCGACGATGGACTGTATTTTTCACATCATGTTTAAATGTACCTTTAATAACCCCTAACCCATTAACTCTCTGAGCCCGGCCCTATAACCCTTAACCCTAAACTTTAACCCCTAACCCCTAAACTCTCTGAGCCCTGACCCAATAACCCTTAACCCTAACCTTTAATATACCTTAACCCCTAACCCTATCCCTTAACTCCTAACCCCTAACCCCTAACCCTTAACCCTTCTAATGCCTCTCATCACTTTGTCTCACTGTAATGTGTTTAATAAATAAACTTTCTCACCTTTCTCACAGGTGGGACCATAGCGACCGGACGCACAAAGCTCACATGCCGTTCCTGCAAAGCCAGGCTACACACACACACACACACACACACACACACACACACACACACACACACACACACACACACACACACACACACACACACACACACACACACACACACACACACACAGGGTTTTCATTTCGGAGGAATCTTTTAATATTTGCATGCATATCCACTTCTATTATATTTTTGTAACCCCTATTTTGGCATGTTTTGTATTATTAGACAGTGTGTAGAAACAGGGGTAAAATGTGTCTGCTGTGAAGAGGACTGAGACTATGGTGGGGGACAGACAGACAGACATACAGACAGACAGACATACAGACAGACAGACAGACAGACAGAGAGGGGGTTACCTGGCAGCTGCAGGTTCCGTTTCCTCCCAGCCCGTCGGAGCAGATTCCTCTGTTGCTGCACGGAGCGGCCGCGTGTTCAGGGCATTCTGCGACGAGACGGAGAGAGATGGAGACATCCGGTTAATACACTAACTAACCCTTAATACATTAGCCCTTTATACTGTTAACTAACCCTAACCCTAACTAACCCTAACCCTACTGTACTATACTGTTAACTAACCCTAACCCTAACTAGCCCTTTATACTATACTGTTAACTAACACTAACCCTAACCCTAACTAACCCTAACCCAACGAGACGGACAGAAACACCAGACAGATAGATAGAGACAACATGGAGACACCAGGTAACACACTAATCCTTCATAATGTGCTATTAACTAACCCTTTATATAATACTGTTAACTAACCCTAACCCTAACTAACCCTTTATACTATACTGTTAACTAACCCTAACCCTAACCCTAACTAACCCTTTATACTATACTGTTAACTAACCCTAACCCAACGAGACGGAGAGAGACAACATGGAGACACCAGCTTAATACCCTGAAGTACCATAATGTACCACAATGTATACAGGATATTATAAAACCCAACAAAACGGTTCATAGGGTTAGGCCTAACACATTCCGGTTTATATATATATATATATATATATATATATATATATATATATATATATATATATATATATATATATATAGGGGAGAACGGGGGAATCTGAGGCATCGGGTAATGTGAGCCACCCCCTGTATCTTGGCAACGGAAAACATTTGTGGTCATGTGAGATATATGTTTTCAAGCCCCTCTCATTTCCCCTTGGCCCTGAAAGAGAGGACCTCATGGTGCTGTGGTAAGCATGTTTTTTCACCAAAATAGGTATTTTGCATGTAAAAGTAAATTTTCTTGCTGTCAACTTAATCAACTGTTGTGCCAAAGCAAATGTATTCACGTAGAAAAACTTCTATCATACGTGTTGATGAACTACCAACATCTGAAACCATGTGATGCTGATAACTGAAGATTAGCCTGAAATGCTAAGAGAGGTAGTTTTTTCTCAAATTGTGGTGGTGGGGGAAAGTGAGCCAAATGAGGTGGGGCAAAGTGAGCCACTGTCTCACTTTCCCCCACCATGAGGCACAAGTTAAGTTTAGTCTTAAACATATTTTAATTAGGGCTGTCAAATTAACGCGTTAATTTCGATTAATTAATCACAGAAAAATTAACGCGATTAAAAAAATTAACGCAGATTAATCGCACTTCTATAATGCCCTTTGACCCGGTGCAAAAGTGGTGCGTAGCTGCACCGAGCTGCACCTGAAGCAGACACAGCCCGCGCGGGTGAAAGGGAGAAAAGTAAAGAGAGAAACAGGGCGCCGAGGGCTCTATAGACGGTTTAATAAGCATGAAGGTAGGAAGACATCTTACTTTATTCTCCGCAGCCAGTGTCTGTGCATTATTGATTGAGTGGGTGCAACAATGTAGGCTAGGTTCAAAACAGTATCTCTCAATCGTTCTCCCCGTGTCTCAATTTTTGCTAGCTGTCTCGTCGTCCGCGTAAACGTGTGTGTGTGTGTGTGTGTGTGTGTGTGTGTGCGCGTGTGTGTGTGTGTGCGCGTGTGCGCGTGTGTGTGTGTGTGTCTCTCAATATTTTTGCCTATGAGTACGACGATGGTGAATGAATCGGCATAAGCATCTGTGGCAGTGCAGCGCTGTCTGTTGTGGAAACAGAAGTTACGAGAGATGGAGAGAGAGAGAGAGAGAGAGTGAGAGAGCGAGAGAGAGAGAGAGACTAGCAGGCTATACAGCTGTTTATAAACAGGTATAAAAGTGTCATAAAAGTATGCGATTAATTTAGATTAATTAATCACAGAGCCTGTAATTAATTAGATTAATTTTTTTAATCGCTTGACAGCCCTAATTTTAATATAATATTACATTACATAGGTTTTATTTTAATGTCATACACATTGTAGAAAAGCCATCATGCCAAGGAAATACACCAGGAAGACGACCTGGGGCAACCACACGGAAAGAGCACCTTCTCATCTTTCCCTGTAACCTTCAGGGCTGGAATGTAGAGTAGGCCTAGTTGTAGAGTATGACAGACTGATGTTATAATCCAGTTGGGTCTTCTCCTGTGTTCTGAGTCCCAGGCTGTTCTCATTGGTTCTGATTTTCCTATGCTTTGACCCCCAGACACTAGCTGGCTATAAGGGTTCTGTGTTCTGACCCCCAGACTGTGTTCTAATCTAACTGGTTCTATCTTTCATTTGAATCTTATTAAAACCTTTTGAATTATAATATGTTGTATTTGATTTTGTTCAGAGTTACTTTCAAGTGAAAATTTGCTTTGCTTAATTGACCAAACCCCATTATTCTTTTACTAGTGCGACATTAGTTCTGGAATGTGTGGCTAGCTTTCAGGATTCTTACTGTTACAATATGTGTTGTTATGGTAGTTTCAGAGTGGAAAAAGTAAGTGGATCAGTTTACCCCACAGCTGGGGTAAAGTGAGCCACATGACAACTTTTTTTAAAACAATCCTATTTTCACTGCCCTTTGTCTTGAAAAAATTCTGCTAATGCCCATTTCTAGGAAACATCCTGAATTAATGGGAAATGTGTAAATTTGAGTGATGAATAATTTTAGCTCGCTTAGAGGGGAGCAAATGTAAAAAGTGTCTCAGATTACCCCGTTCTCCCCTATATATATGTATATATATATATATATATATTTATATATATATATATATATATATATACACAATTGACCCCACATCAGGCTAGTTACCGTGTAGTGTTACCATGGAGACATCAGGTGAATATGTTTTTATCAAAGCGGTCTGGTGGTGAGTGGAGGGAATAGTTTAACCAACAAACGCATTAACATTAGACTGCAGTCATGATGCTCCTACAGTGTAACTCTACACACACACGCACGCGCGCACACACACACACACACACACACACACACACACACACACACACACACACACACACACACACACACACACACACACACACACACACACACACACACACACACACACATTAACCCTTTGCTGACAGTGCTGTTTCATGTTTTTCCAGATCGTCCACTTCCTGCTTCGTTTGTTTATTCTGCCGTTTCTTATCTCCACATCTTCTTCCCTTCATCTCCCACTTAACTGTGTGTGTGTGTGTGTGTGTGTGTATTTGTCTTTGTGTGTGTGTGCGTGCGTGTGTGTGTATTTGTCTGTGTGTTTGTGTGTGAGTGTGTGTGTGTGTGTGTGTGTGTGAGTGTGTGTGTGTATTTGTCTTTGTGTGTGTGTGTGTGAGTGTGTGTGTGCATGTGTGTGTATTTGTCTGTGTGTTTGTGCGTGTATGTGTGTGTGTGTGTGTGTGTGTGTGTGTGTGTGTGTGTGTGTGTGTGTGTGTGTGTGTGTGTGTGTGTGTGTGTGTGTGTGTGTGTGTGTGTGTGTGTGTGTGTGTGTGTGTGTGTGTGTGTGTGTGTGTGTGTGTGTGTGTGGGTAACTCGTCAGCAGATTCTGAGTCTTTTGAAGGAAGTTCTGGTTCCTGCAGAACACTCATCATGTGACAGGAATCACCTGGTCCACTAGCACTAAGCCCTGTGTGTGTGTGTGTGTGTGTGTGTGTGTGTGTGTTACTGACCGATACAGCCCGGGCCCCAGAATCCTGGACAGCAGCGTTTCATCTCCACAGATTTGACACATTCAAAGGAACATCCGCTAATGGATAACGTCAGGCTAGCCGTCTTTATGTTATACCTGCAGACAGACAGACAGACAGACAGACAGACAGATTAACTCAGTAGAAGTCATTCATACACTGATCCGAATAAATTAATTGATTAAATTCTAGACATCATAATATTTATATACAAACAAAGATGGGTGAATGGACAGACAGACAGACAGACAGACAGACAGACAGACAGACAGACAGACAGACAGACAGACAGACAGACAGAAAGGGAGACAGAAAGGGAGACAGAAAGGGAAGGAGACAGACAGACAGACAGACAGACAGACAGACAGACAGGCTCACTTGCAGGGCCCTATGGAGCGAGGTGTCTGTCTGAATCCGGGGGGACAGAGCATCAGCGCGGTGACGCTGCAGGAGTGACACGCGGTGCGAGTCTTCAGCTCCGTCTGGTCCGGACACACGTTCTAATGCAAAGAGACGACGTTATATACAAACACATAACCCTCTCACCCTCTAACCCTCTCACCTTCTAACCCTCTCACCTTCTAACCCTCTAACCTTCTAACCCTCTCACCCTCTAACCCTCTCACCTTCTAACCCTCACACCCTCTAACCCTATCACCCTCTCACCTTCTAACCCTCTAACCCTCTAACCCTCTAACCCTATCACCCTCTCACCCTCTAACCCTCTCACCCTCTCACTCTCTCACCCTCTAACCCTCTCACCCTCTCACTCTCTCACCCTCTAACCCTCTCACCTTCTAACCCTCACACTAACACTCATTGAAACATTTCTACTCAAACAAACGGGAGAGATTTTCTCTGATAAACTTTTTGACACAGCTGTTTGTGTGTGTGTGTGTGTGTGTGTCAGTGTGTGTTTGTCTCAGTGTGTGTTTGCGTGTTAGTCTGTGTGTGTGCGTGTGTCTCAGTGTGTGTGTATGTGTGTCTCAGTGTGTGTGTGTGTCTCAGTGTGTGTGTCTCGGTGTGTGTGTGTGTGTGTGTGTGTGTGTCTCTCTGTGTGTGTGTCTCAGTGGTATGTGTGTCTCAGTCTAAAGCAGTTGATTGACAGATCTCTATGACATCATGAATGTAAAGTTTTACCTGTAAAACAGCCGAGGTCTTCATCGTCATCAGGGAGACGAAGAGCAGCTTCAAACACCACGCCATGTCTCAGCTCAGTGTCTGTCTGTCCCTCTGTCTGTCTGTCTGTCTCACTCTCTCTCTGTCACTATGCCTCTCCTAACCCGTGTCCCTCTCTGTGTCTCTGTCTCTCTGCTCTTAAAGACTTCAACAGTAACCAATCACCTCTCTCTCCTCCTCCAAAACATTTTCAGTGTTTCATCCTTCCTTTCCTTTCTCCTTGTGTGTGTGTGTGTGTGTGTGTGTGTGTGTGTGTGTGTTTGTTTGTGTGTGTGTGTGTGTGTGTGTGTGTGTGTGTGTGTGTGTGTATGTGTGTTTGTGAACAGCAGGAAATCCTGTAAAAAAGATTCTGTTGCTCTTTTCTCTTTCCTGAAATTTTCTGCTCTGTCATCACTCACTGACTGTTGATGAACACACACACACACACACACACACACACACACACACACACACACACACACACACACACACTGTCTCTCTCTCCGTCTGTCTCGCTCTCTCTCTATTTTTCACATAATATGTTTAACTTTAAAATAAATAATTAAAGTTAAAGAATAAAATTATTAAATGTTGTTGTGTTATTAATTACATTATTAAATTAAAACTGCAACAATGGCCCAAACCCAAGTGTTGGAGCCAATAAACTTTATTTAGACATGAGACTGTAATATGTTAGCGAGCAGCAAACCCTCTAACCCTAACCCTCTAACCCTAACCCTCTAACCCTCTAACCCTCTAACCCTCTAACCCTCTAACCCTCTAACCCTCTAACCCTCTAACCCCCTAACCCTCTAACCCGTAACCCTCTAACCCTAACCCTCTAACCCTCTAACCCTCTAACCCTCTAACCCTCTAACCCTCTAACCCTAACCCTAACCCTCCAACCCTCTAACCCTAACCCTAACCCTCTAACCCTCTAACCCTCTAACCCTCTAACCCTAACCCTCTAACCCTCTAACCCTCTAACCCTCTAACCCTCTAACCCTCTAACCCTAACCCTCTAACCCTCTAACCCTCTAACCCTCTAACCCTCTAACCCTCTAACCCTCTAACCCTCTAACCCTAACCCTAACCCTCTAACCCAGGGGTGGCCAACCTGCGGCTCTTTGCCTTGCTTCGTGCGGCTCTTCAGTTCATATCAAATTTTGTGATTATAATTTTTTTTTTTTTCAATACTTTTTTTTGTGTGGGCCTATGTGTGTGCATGTTCGCAAACGTTTCATGCGGCTCTTACGTTCGTTTTACATGTTGTTTATTATTTCATTTTTTATTTTGTTAATGTGTATGTGTATGCCTGTTCGCAAATGTTTAATTGAGGATGCAACATAACGTTCGCAAACGTTTGGTGTGGACGCAACCTAAACCTGCCCGCTCAGCTTGGAGGGAGGTTTTCCTTGAGTAAACAATTTGTGTCAAGTTCGCTCCGAAACAGAGTGGGTGAGTTTATATTTTTTGTTGAACGTTATACCAAGCCATTCTGCCTTATATGCCAGGCGTCATTAGCGCATTTCAAGGCTTCAAATCTTCAGCGCCACTTCAGCTCACTCCATGCTAAAAGTAAGTCCCACTAAGCAACATGCATAGTAAGAGAAAAACGCTATTGTAAATTGTTATATTTTTGTTTGTGGACTTGGTTGAACTGAGAGTTTGTGTGTGAGGCAGTGCACACAATGTTCATTGTTGAAAATGACTGGCCTGTCGTCTTAGTACTGTAGGAGTCCAGTTCTGTCATTATCACAGGGGCGGCCTTAACGATCTGGGGGCCCGTTTCAAGTCCTAGTGTGGGGCCCCCCGTTTTTTTTTTTTTTTTTTTTAACAAATAATGCGAAAATTAAAAAGATTGTGGAATCCAGTTGGTTCTTCGACAGATTATGAGATAATAGGCCCCTGGACCAAGACTCTCAAAGGGCCCCCCCACTCCTACCTATCCAGTCAGTTACACTGACTTTTCCGCACAGATATATACAATTATTGGCAAAAAACATATTAAGAAAGTCAGTGTTTCCCAAATGATTTTGGGACACTGTGGGAGGGACCCTGGTCCTTGTTGGGGGGTGAGGGGGCATTGCACACTGGAAGAAAATGTGTACCGTTTTAAAGTAAAATGCATCAATCTGATGCACTTAGAGAGGAACATTTAGAGACTAAATCAAATCTTGAGCTGCAGAAGGAACATTATTTTT
The DNA here is from genome assembly GCA_026929865.2 of Hyperoplus lanceolatus. Taxonomy (NCBI): domain Eukaryota; kingdom Metazoa; phylum Chordata; class Actinopteri; order Uranoscopiformes; family Ammodytidae; genus Hyperoplus; species Hyperoplus lanceolatus. The sequence goes on from CM049416.1 coordinate 25,549,831, forward strand.
CTGATTTTTCTTAAGCAGGCAGCATCCTTTACTCTGCAACTGCAGGAACAGTAGATTGGTCTGCAGACCCATGTTCTATGATGGAGAGACCCATTTCAACAGAGAAAGGGTGGATAGCTACTTTTTGTGAACAGTATAGAATTTACACATAGAAAGTTTATCCCTGTATGTGTGGGGGCCTTAGAGGCCCCTCATGAAGCCCCTAAGACAGAGCTAATAATGCTGTTGCTTTACAATTGCTTTTGTATTTCTCCCCTACTAGTTGAGGGGCCCATGATGATTTATTTCCTTATATTTAGGCTATTCCTTTTTGGAACCTTTTATTGACATGAGTGACTGAGCTCTTTGACTATAAGACATGTAAAGTTATCAGTACCTTAGCTTAGGGCCCCCTTGAGCCCTTGTGCCCCTGGGCCTGGTAGCATGCACAAGCATTATTTATTTAAAAAATAACAATAATACAAAATTCAACTGAAACGGGTGAAATAGTTAAGGCCGTTACTGCATTATCATTTTGGTTGTGACATTTACAGTAAATCTGACTGAGCAGAGGTCTGTGTGTGTGTGTGTGTGTGTGTGTGTGTGTGTGTGTGTGTGTGTGTGTGTGCGTGTATGAGGAAGGGATGGGGGGATGTTCATGTGTACCCGTGTGTACGATGTGGCTCTTTGCAGTAACACAGTAAAAAATGTGGCTCTTAGTCTCTGACTGGTTGGCTACCCCTGCTCTAACCCTCTAACCCTCTAACCCTCTAACCCTAACCCTCTAACCCTAACCCTAACCCTAACCCTCTAACCCTCTAACCCTCTAACCCTCTAACCCTAACCCTCTAACCCTCTAACCCCCATATTGAAAATATGAGAGAAATTAGATATGATTTTGGATTCAATTTTTAAAAAGACACGCTGTTATTCCAGAGTCATTCCACTCCAGGGTCATAGTTCACGACCCCATGAGGCCACACAAAAAGTTTCAGGACATTCTGATGTGTAGTTTCAGAATAAAAGCCCAATAGATATTGAAAATATGAGAGAAATTAGATATGATTTTGGATTCAATTTAAAAAAAAACGCCCAGTTATTCCAGGGTCATTCCACTCCAGGGTCATAGTTCGCGACCCCATGAGGCCACACAAAAAGTTTCAGGACATTCTGATGTGTAGTTTCAAAATAAAAGCCCACTAGATATTGAAAATATGAGAGAAGTTAGATATGATTTTGGATTACATTTTTAAAAAAACGCCCTGTTATTCCAGAGTCATTCCACTCCAGCGTCATAGTTCACGACCCCATGAGGCCAAACAAAAAGTTTAGGGACATTCTGATGTGTAGTTTCAGAATAAAAGCCCACTAGATATTGAAAATATGAGAGAAATTAGATATGATTTTGGATTCAATTTTTAAAAAAAACGCCCTGTTATTCCAGAGTCATTCCACTCCAGGGTCATAGTTCACAACCCCAGGAGGTCACCCAAGAAGTTTCAGGACATTCTGATGTGTAGTTTCAAAATAAAAGCCCACTAGATATTGAAAATATGAGAGAAATTAGATATGATTTTGGATTCAATTTAAAAAAAAACCACCCTGTTAGTCCAGAGTCATTCCACTCCAGGGTCATAGTTCACACCCCATGAGGCCACACAACACCCACAACCCAAAAGGTTCAGGACATTCTGATGTTTCGTTTCAGAATAAAAGCCCACTAGATATTGAAAATATGAGAGAAATTAGATATGATTTTGGATTCATTTTTAAAAAAAACTCCCTGTTATTCCAGAGTCATTCCACTCCAGGGTCATAGTTCACAACCCCATGAGGTCACCCAAGAAGTTTCAGGACATTCAGATGTGTAGTTTCAAAATAAAAGCCCACTAGATATTGAAAATATGAGAGAAATTAGATATGATTTTGGATTCAATTTTTAAAAAAACGCCCTGTTATTCCAGAGTCATTCCACTCCAGGGTCATAGTTCATGACCCCATGAAGCCACACAAAACGTTTCAGGACATTCTATTTTTCCCCCCTGATGTGTCCAGCCCCCCCAGGGTCATAGTTCATGACCCCATGGGGGCCCCCCAAAAGGTTCAGGACTTTTGATGTTTCGTTTCAGAATAAATGCCCACTAGCTATGATGAAAATAAACTGAGATCCCCCTAGAAATTGAGATTTAGGATGATTTTGGATTCAATTTAAAAAAAAACACCCTGTTAGTCCAGAGTCATTCCACTCCAGGGTCATAGTTCATGACCCCATGAGGCCACACAAAAAGGTTCAGGACATTTTGATGTTTCGTTTCAGAATAAAAGCCCACTAGATATTGAAAATATGATGGAAATTAGATATGATTTTGGATTCAATTAAAAAAAAAACGCCCTGTTATTCCAGAGTCATTCCACTCCAGGTTCATAGTTCACAACCCCATGAGGTCACCCAAGAAGTTTCAGGACATTCTGATGTGTAGTTTCAAAATAAAAGCCCACTAGATATTGAAAATATGAGAGAAATTAGATATGATTTTGGATTCAATTTAAAAAAAAACACCCTGTTAGTCCAGAGTCATTCCACTCCAGGGTCATAGTTCACGACCCCATGAGGCCACACAAAAAGGTTCAGGACATTCTGATGTGTAGTTTCAAAATAAAAGCCCACTAGATATTGAAAATATGAAAGAAATTAGAAATGATTTTGGATTCAATTAAAAAAAAACGCCCTGTTATTCCAGAGTCATTCCACTCCAGGGTCATAGTTCACAACCCCATGAGGTCCCCCAAGAACTTTCAGGACATTCTGATGTCTAGTTTCAAAATAAAAGCCCACTAGATATTGAAAATATGAGAGAAATTAGATATGATTTTGGATTCAATTTAAAAAAAATGCCCTGTTATTCCAGAGTCATTCCACTGCAGGGTCATAGTTCACAACCCCATGAGGTCACCCAAAAAGTTTCAGGACATTCTGATGTGTAGTTTCAAAATAAAAGCCCACTAGATATTGAAAATATGAGAGAAATTAGATATGATTTTGGATTCAATTTAAAAAAAAACCACCCTGTTAGTCCAGAGTCATTCCACTCCAGGGTCATAGTTCACGACCCCATGAGGCCACACAAAAAGGTTCAGGACATTCTGATGTTTCGTTTCAGAATAAAAGCCCACTAGATATTGAAAATATGAGAGAAATTAGATATGATTTTGGATTCAATTAAAAAAAAAAACGCCCTGTTATTCCAGAGTCATTCCACTCCAGGGTCATAGTTTGCGACCCCATGAGGCCACACAAAAAGTTTCAGGACATTCTGATGTGTAGTTTCAGAATAAAAGCCCACTAGATATTGAAAATATGAGAGAAATTAGATATGATTTTGGATTCAATTAAAAAAAAAACGCCCTGTTATTCCAGAGTCATTCCACTCCAGGGTCATAGTTCACGACCCCATGAAGCCACACAAAAAGTTTCAGGACATTCTGATGTTTATTTTCAGAATAAAAGCCCACTAGATATTGAAAATATGAGAGAAATTAGATATGATTTTGGATTCAATTTGAAAAAAAATGCCCTGTTATTCCAGAGTCATTCCACTCCAGGGTCATAGTTCACGACCCCATGAAGCCACACAAAAATTTTCAGGACATTCTGATGTGTATTTTCAGAATAAAAGCCCACTAGATATTGAAAATATGAGAGAAATTAGATATGATTTTGGATTCAATTTAAAAAAAATGCCCTGTTATTCCAGAGTCATTCCACTGCAGGGTCATAGTTCATGACCCCATGAAGCCACAAAAAACGTTTCAGGACATTCTGATGTGTAGTTTCAGAATAAAAGCCCACTAGCTATTGAAAATATGAGAGAAACTAGATATGATTTTGCATTCAATTTAAAAAAAAACCCACTGTTAGTCCAGAGTCATTCCACTCCAGGGTCATAGTTCACGAGCCCATGAGGCCACACAAAAAGGTTCAGGACATTCTGATGTTTCGTTTCAGAATAAAAGCCCACTAGATATTGAAAATATGAGAGAAATTAGACATGATTTGGGATTCAATTAAAAAAAAAACGCCCTGTTATTCCAGAGTCATTCCACTCCAGGGTCATAGTTCACAACCCCATGAGGCCACACAAAAAGTTTCAGGACATTCTGATGTGTACTTTCAAAATAAAAGCCCACTTGATATTGAAAATATCAGAGAAATTATTATATGATTTTGGATTAAATTTTTAAAAAAACGCCCTGTTATTCCAGAGTCATTCCACTGCAGGGTCATAATTTACAACCCCATGAGGTCACACAAGAAGATTCAGGACATTCTGATGTGTACTTTCAGGGTGACCTCATGGGGTGACCTCATGGGGTTGTGAACTATGACCCTGGAGTTGAATGACTCTGGAATAACAGGGCGTTTTTTTTTTAATTGAATCCCAAATCATATCTAATTTCTCTCATATTTTCAATAGCTAGTGGGCTTTTATTCTGAAACTACACATCAGAATGTCCTGAAACGTTTTGTGTGGCTTCATGGGGTCAAGAACTATAACCCTGCAGTGGAATGACTCTGGAATAACAGGGCATTTTTTTTAAATTGAATCCAAAATCATATCTAATTTCTCTCATATTTTCAATATCTAGTGGGCTTTTATTCTGAAACTACAAATCAGAATTGCCTGAAACTTTGTGTGTGGCCTCATGGGGTCGTGAACTATGAACCTGGAGTGGAATTTCTCTGGAATAACAGGGCTTTTTTTTTTTAATTGAATCCGAAATCATATCTAATTTGTGTCATATTTTCAAAATTAGATATGATTTTGGATTCAATTAAAAAAAAAACACCCTGTTATTCCAGAGTCATTCCACTCCAGGGTCATAGTTCACAACCCCATGAGGTCCCCCAAGAACTTTCAGGACATTCTGATGTGTAGTTTCAAAATAAAAGCCCACTAGATATTGAAAATATGAGAGAAATTAGATATGATTTTGGATTCAATTTTTAAAAAAACGCCCTGTTATTCCAGAGTCTCTCCACTCCAGCGTCATAGTTCATGACCCCATGAGTCCACACAAAAAGTTTCAGGACATTCTGATGTGTAGTTTCAGAATGAAAGCCCCCTAGATATTGAAAATATGAGAGAAATTAGACATGATTTTGGATTCAATTTTTAAAAAAACGCCCTGTTATTCCAGAGTCAATCCACTCCAGGGTCATAGTTCACGACCCCATGAGGCCACACAAAAAGTTTCAGGACATTCTGATGTGTAGTTTCAGAATAAAAGCCCACTAGATATTGAAAATATGAGAGAAATTAGATAGGATTTTGGATTCAATTTAAAAAAAATGCCCTGTTATTCCAGAGTCATTCCACTGCAGGGTTATAGTTCTTGACCCCATGAAGCCACACAAAACGTTTCAGGACATTCTGATGTGTAGTTTCAGAATAAAAGCCCACTAGCTATTGAAAATATGAGAGAAATTAGATATGATTTTGGATTCAATTTAAAAAAAAACACCCTGTTAGTCCAGAGTCATTCCACTCCAGGGTCATAGTTCACGACCCCATGAGGCCACACAAAAAGGTTCAGGACATTCTGATGTTTCGTTTCAGAATAAAAGCCCACTAGATATTGAAAATATGAGAGAAATTAGATATGATTTTGGATTCAATTTTTAAAAAAACACCCTGTTATTCCAGAGTCATTCCACTCCAGGGTCATAGTTCATGACCCCATGAAGCCACACAAAACGTTTCAGGACATTCTGATGTGTAGTTTCAAAATAAAAGCCCACTAGATATTGAAAATATGAGAGAAATTAGATATGATTTTGGATGCAATTTTGAAAAAACGCCCTGTTATTCCAGAGTCATTCCACTCCAGGGTCATAATTCACAACCCCATGAGGTCACACAAGAAGATTCAGGACATTCTGATGTGTACTTTCAGGGTGAAAGCCCATTGATTTGAACATATCAGGGTTATGAACTATGATTCTGGATGAAATTTTTGAATGACTCTGGAATAACAGGGCGTTTTTTAAATTCGAATCCAAAATCATATTTTCTCTAAAATATCTCATCATATTTTCAATAGTCCGAAGTGGGCTTTTATTCTGAAACTAGGCACATCAGAATGTCCTAAAAATTTGTGTGTGGACCTCATAAGCGTGGAACTATGACCCTGGGGGATGAAATGACAACAACAGGGCGTTTTTTTTTAATTGAATCTCCAAATCATATCTAATTTCTCTCATATTTTCAAAATCTAGATTTGATTTTGGATTCAATTAAAAAAAACAATCTCCTGTTATTCCAGAGTCATTCCACTCAAGGGTCATAGTTCACAACCCCATGAGGTCCCCCAAGAACTTTCAGGACATTCTGATGTTTAGTTTCAGAATAAAATGCCCACTAGATATTGAAAATATGAGAGAAATTAGATATGATTTTGGATTCAATTAAAAAAAAAGCACCCTGTTATTCCAGAGTCATTCCACTCCAGGGTCATAGTTCACAACCCCATGAGGTCACCCAAGAAGTTTCAGGACATTCTGATGTGTATTTTCAAAATAAAAGCCCACTAGATATTGAAAATATGAGAGAAATTTGATATGATTTTGGATTCAATTTTTAAAAAAACGCCCTGTTATTCCAGAGTCATTCCACTCCAGGGTCATAGTTCACGATCCCATGAGGCCACACAAAAAGTTTCAGGACATTCTGATGTGTAGTTTCAGAATAAAAGCCCACTAGATATTGAAAATATGAGAGAAATTAGATATGATTTTGGATGAAATTTTTGAAAAAACGACCTGTTATTCCAGAGTCATTCCACTGCAGGGTCATAATTCACAACCCCATGAGGTCACACAAGAAGATTCAGGACATTCTGATGTGTACTTTCAGGGTGACCTCATGGGGTGACCTCATGGGGTTGTGAACTATGACCCTGTAGTTGAATGACTCTGGAATAACAGGGCGTTTTTTTTAAATTCAATCCAAAATCATATCTAATTTCTCTCATATTTTCAATATCTAGTGGGCTTTTATTCTGAAACTACACATCAGAATGTCCTAAAACTTTGTGTGTGGCCTCATGGGGTCGTGAACTATGACCCTGGAGTGGAATTTCTCTGGAATAACAGGGCGTTTTTTTTTAATTGAATCCGAAATCATATCTAATTTGTGTCATATTTTCAAAATTAGATATGATTTTGGATTCAATTAAAAAAAAACACCCTGTTATTCCAGAGTCATTCCACTCAAGGGTCATAGTTCACAACCCCATGAGGTCCTCCAAGAACTTTCAGGACATTCTGATGTGTAGTTTCAGAATAAAAGCCCACTAGATATTGAAAATATGAGAGAAATTAGATATGATTTTGGATTCAATTTAAAAAAAATGCCCTGTTATTCCAGAGTCATTCCACTGCAGGGTCATAGTTCATGACCCCATGAAGCCACACAAAACGTTTCAGGACATTCTGATGTGTAGTTTCAGAATAAAAGCCCACTAGCTATTGAAAATATGAGAGAAATTAGATATGTTTTTGGATTCAATTTAAAAAAAAACACCCTGTTAGTCCAGAGTCATTCCACTCCAGGGTCATAGTTCACGACCCCATGAGGCCACACAAAAAGGTTCAGGACATTCTGATGTTTCGTTTCAGAAAAAAAGCCCACTAGATATTGAAAATATGAGAGAAATTAGATATGATTTTGGATTCAATTAAAAAAAAAGCGCCCTGTTATTCCAGAGTCATTCCACTCCAGGGTCATAGTTCACAACCCCATGAGGTCACCCAATAAGTTTCAGGACATTCTGATGTGTATTTTCAAAATAAAAGCCCACTAGATATTGAAAATATGAGAGAAATTTGATATGATTTTGGATTCAATTTTTAAAAAAACGCCCTGTTATTCCAGAGTCATTCCACTGCAGGGTCCTAGTTCACGACCCCATGAAGCCACACAAAAAGTTTCAGGACATTCTGATGTGTAGTTGCAGAATAAAAGCCCACTAGATATTGAAAATATGAGAGAAATTAGATATGATTTTGGATTAAATTTTTAAAAAAACGCCCTGTTATTCCAGAGTCATTCCACTCCAGGGTCATAGTTCACAACCCCAGGAGGTCCCCCAAGAACTTTCAGGACATTCTGATGTGTAGTTTCAGAATAAAAGCCCACTTGATATTGAAAATATCAGAGAAATTAGACATGATTTTGGATTAAATTTTTAAAAAAACGCCCTGTTATTCCAGAGTCATTCCACTGCAGGGTCATAATTCACAACCCCATGAGGTCACACAAGAAGATTCAGGACATTCTGATGTGTACTTTCAGGGTGACCTCATGGGGTGACCTCATGGGGTTGTGAACTATGACCCTGGAGTTGAATGACTCTGGAATAACAGGGCGTTTTTTTAAATTGAATCCAAAATCATATCTAATTTCTCTCATATTTTCAATATCTAGTGGGCTTTTATTCTGAAACTACACATCAGAATGTCCTGAAACTTTGTGTGTGGCCTCATGGGGTCGTGAACTATGACCCTGGAGTGGAATTTCTCTGGAATAACAGGGCGTTTTTTTTTAATTGAATCCGAAATCATATCTAATTTGTGTCATATTTTCAAAATTAGATATGATTTTGGATTCAATTAAAAAAAAAGCACCCTGTTATTCCAGAGTCATTCCACTCCAGGGTCATAGTTCACAACCCCATGAGGTCACCCAAGAAGTTTCAGGACATTCTGATGTGTATTTTCAAAATAAAAGCCCACTAGATATTGAAAATATGAGAGAAATTAGATATGATTTTGGATTCATAAAAACCCTTCCGGTCTTCCCTCGGCCTTTTCGACTTCTATGTTTTCAAATAAAGCCCACTAGATATTGAAAATATGAGAGAAATTAGATATGATTTTGGATTCAATTAAAAAAAAAACGCCCTGTTATTCCAGAGTCATTCCACTCCAGGGTCATAGTTCACGACCCCATGAAGCCACACAAAAAGTTTCAGGACATTCTAATGTTTACTTTCAGAATAAAAGCCCACTAGATATTGAAAATATGAGAGAAATTAGATATGATTTTGGATTCAATTTAAAAAAAATGCCCTGTTATTCCAGAGTCATTCCACTCCAGGGTCATAGTTCACGACCCCATGAAGCCACACAAAAGTTTTCAGGACATTCTGATGTGTATTTTCAGAATAAAAGCCCACTATATATTGAAAATATGAGAGAAATTAGATATGATTTTGGATTCAATTTGAAAAAAAATGCCCTGTAATTCCAGAGTCATTCCAAACCAGGGTCATAGTTCACAACCCCGTGAGTCACCCGAGAAGTTTCAGGACATTCTGATGTCGCCCGCGGCGCCCCCCCGCCCCCCCTCCGCCCACCAACTTCGGCCCATGGTCTGATGCCTTTATTTTCAAAATAAAAGCCCACTAGATATTGAAAATCAATGAGCCAAAATTTGATATGATTTTGGATTCAATTTTTGAAAAAAGCGCCCTGTTATTCCAGAGTCATTCCACTCCAGGGTCATAGTTCGCGACCCCATGAGGCCACACAAAAAGTTTCAGGACATTCTGATGTGTAGTTTCAGAATAAAAGCCCACTAGATATTGAAAATATGAGAGAAATTTGATATGATTTTGGATTCAATTAAAAAAAAAACGCCCTGTTATTCCAGAGTCATTCCACTCCAGGGTCATAGTTCACAACCCCAGGAGGTCCCCCAAGAACTTTCAGGACATTCTGATGTGTAGTTTCAGAATAAAAGCCCACTTGATATTGAAAATATCAGAGAAATTAGACATGATTTTGGATTAAATTTTTAAAAAAAACGCCCTGTTATTCCAGAGTCATTCCACTGCAGGGTCATAATTCACAACCCCATGAGGTCACACAAGAAGATTCAGGACATTCTGATGTGTACTTTCAGGGTGACCTCATGGGGTGACCTCATGGGGTTGTGAACTATGACCCTGGAGTTGAATGACTCTGGAATAACAGGGCGTTTTTTTAAATTGAATCCAAAATCATATCTAATTTCTCTCATATTTTCAATATCTAGTGGGCTTTTATTCTGAAACTACACATCAGAATGTCCTGAAACTTTGTGTGTGGCCTCATGGGGTCGTGAACTATGACCCTGGAGTGGACATTCTGGAATAACAGGGCGTTTTTTTTTTTGAATCCAAAATCATATCTAATTTGTGTCATATTTTCAAAATTAGATATGATTTTGGATTCAATTAAAAAAAAAGCACCCTGTTATTCCAGAGTCATTCCACTCCAGGGTCATAGTTCACAACCCCATGAGGTCACCCAAGAAGTTTAAGGACATTCTGATGTGTATTTTCAAAATAAAAGCCCACTAGATATTGAAAATATGAGAGAAATTTGATATGATTTTGGATTCAATTTTTAAAAAAACGCCCTGTTATTCCAGAGTCATTCCACTCCAGGGTCATAGTTCACGATCCCATGAGGCCACACAAAAAGTTTCAGGACATTCTGATGTGTAGTTTCAGAATAAAAGCCCACTAGATATTGAAAATATGAGAGAAATTAGATATGATTTCGGATTAAATTTAAAAAAAAAACGCCCTGTTATTCCAGAGTCATTCCACTCCAGGGTCATAGTTCACGACCCCATGAAGCCACACAAAAAGTTTCAGGACATTCTGATGTTTACTTTCAGAATAAAAGCCCAGTAGATATTGAAAATATGAGAGAAATTAGATATGATTTTGGATTCAATTTAAAAAAAATGCCCTGTTATTCCAGATTCATTCCACTCCAGGGTCATAGTTCACGACCCCATGAAGCCACACAAAAGTTTTCAGGACATTCTGATGTGTATTTTCAGAATAAAAGCCCACTATATATTGAAAATATGAGAGAAATTAGATATGATTTTGGATTCAATTTAAAAAAAATGCCCTGTAATTCCAGAGTCATTCCAAACCAGGGTCATAGTTCACAACCCCGTGAGGTCACCCGAGAAGTTTCAGGACATTCTGATGTTTATTTTCAAAATAAAAGCCCACTAGATATTGAAAATATGAGCGAAATTTGATATGATTTTGGATTCAATTTTTAAAAAAACGCCCTGTTATTCCAGAGTCATTCCACTCCAGGGTCATAGTTCGCGACCCCATGAGGCCACACAAAAAGTTTCAGGACATTCTGATGTGTAGTTTCAGAATAAAAGCCCACTAGATATTGAAAATATGAGAGAAATTTGATATGATTTTGGATTCAATTAAAAAAAAAACGCCCTGTTATTCCAGAGTCATTCCACTCCAGGGTCATAGTTCACGACCCCTTGAAGCCACACAAAAAGTTTCAGGACATTCTGATGTTTACTTTCAGAATAAAAGCCCACTAGATATTGAAAATATGAGAGAAATTAGATATGATTTTGGATTCAATTTAAAAAAAATGCCCTGTTATTCCAGAGTCATTCCACTCCAGGGTCATAGTTCACGACCCCATGAAGCCACACAAAAGTTTCCAGGACATTCTGATGTGTATTTTCAGAATAAAAGCCCACTAGATATTGAAAATATGAGAGAAATTAGATATGATTTTGGATTCAATTTAAAAAAAATGCCCTGTTATTCAAGAGTCATTCCACTCCAGGGTCATAGTTCACGACCCCATGAAGCCACACAAAAGTTTTCAGGACATTCTGATGTGTATTTTCAGAATAAAAGCCCACTAGATATTGAAAATATGAGAGAAATTAGATATGATTTTGGATTCAATTTAAAAAAAATGCCCTGTAATTCCAGAGTCATTCCAATCCAGGGTCATAGTTCACAACCCCGTGAGGTCACCCAAGAAGTTTCAGGACATTCTGATGTTTATTTTCAAAATAAAAGCCCACTAGATATTGAAAATATGAGAGAAATTTGATATGATTTTGGATTCAATTTAAAAAAAATGCCCTGTTATTCCAAAGTCATTTCACTGCAGGGTCATAGTTCATTACCCCATGAAGCCACAAAAAACGTTTCAGGACATTCTGATGTGTAGTTTCAGAATAAAAGCCCACTAGCTATTGAAAATATGAGAGAAATTAGATATGATTTTGGATTCAATTTAAAAAAAAACACCCTGTTAGTCCAGAGTCATTCCACTCCAGGGTCATAGTTCACGACCCCATGAGGCCACACAAAAAGGTTCAGGGCATTCTGATGTTTCGTTTCAGAATAAAAGCCCACTAGATATTGAAAATATGAGAGAAATTAGATATGATTTTGGATTAAATTTTTAAAAAAACGCCCTGTTATTCCAGAGTCATTCCACTCCAGCGTCATAGTTCATGACCCCATGAGTCCACACAACAAGTTTTAGGACATTCTGATGTGTAGTTTCAGAATAAAAGCCCCTAGATATTGAAAATATGAGAGAAATTAGATATGATTTTGGAATCAATTTTTAAAAAAACGCCCTGTTATTCCAGAGTCATTCCACTCCAGCGTCATAGTTCACGACCCCATGAGTCCACACAAAAAGTTTCAGGACATTCTGATGTGTAGTTTCAGAATAAAAGCCCCCTAGATATTGAAAATATGAGGGAAATTAGATATGATTTTGGATAAAATTTTTAAAAAAACGCCCTGTTATTCCAGAGTCATTCCACTCCAGGGTCATAGTTCACAACCCCATGAGGTCCCCCAAGAACTTTCAGGACATTCTGATGTGTATTTTCAAAATAAAAGCCCACTAGATATTGAAAATATGAGAGAAATTTGATATGATTTTGGATTAAATTTTTAAAAAAACGCCCTGTTATTCCAGAGTCAATCCACTCCAGGGTCATAGTTCACGACCCCATGAGGCCACACAAAAAGTTTCAGGACATTCTGATGTGTAGTTTCAGAATAAAAGCCCATTAGATATTGAAAATATGAGAGAAATTAGATATGATTTTGGATTCAATTTAAAAAAAATGCCCTGTTATTCCAGAGTCATTCCACTCCAGGGTCATAGTTCACGACCCCATGAGGCCACACAAAAGGGTTCAGGACATTCTGATGTGTAGTTTCAGAATAAAAGCCCACTAGATATTGAAAATATGAGAGAAATTAGATATGATTTTGGATTCAATTAAAAAAAAGCGCCCTGTTATTCCAGAGTCATTCCACTCCAGGGTCATAGTTCACAACCCCATGAGGTCACCCAAGAAGTTTCAGGACATTCTGATGTGTATTTTCAAAATAAAAGCCCACTAGATATTGAAAATATGAGAGAAATTTGATATGATTTTGGATTCAATTTTTAAAAAAACGCCCTGTTATTCCAGAGTCATTCCACTCCAGGGTCATAGTTCACGATCCCATGAGGCCACACAAAAAGTTTCAGGACATTCTGATGTGTAGTTTCAGAATAAAAGCCCACTAGATATTGAAAATATGAGAGAAATTAGATATGATTTTGGATTAAATTAAAAAAAAAAACGCCCTGTTATTCCAGAGTCATTCCACTCCAGGGTCATAGTTCGCGACCCCATGAGGCCACACAAAAAGTTTCAGGACATTCTGATGTGTAGTTTCAGAATAAAAGCCCACTAGATATTGAAAATATGAGAGAAATTAGATATGATTTTGGATTCAATTTAAAAAAAATGCCCTGTTATTCCAGAGTCATTCCACTCCAGGGTCATAGTTCACGACCCCATGAAGCCACACAAAAGTTTCCAGGACATTCTGATGTGTATTTTCAGAATAAAAGCCCACTAGATATTGAAAATATGAGAGAAATTAGATATGATTTTGGATTCAATTTAAAAAAAATGCCCTGTTATTCAAGAGTCATTCCACTCCAGGGTCATAGTTCACGACCCCATGAAGCCACACAAAAGTTTTCAGGACATTCTGATGTGTATTTTCAGAATAAAAGCCCACTAGATATTGAAAATATGAGAGAAATTAGATATGATTTTGGATTCAATTTAAAAAAAATGCCCTGTAATTCCAGAGTCATTCCAATCCAGGGTCCCAGTTCACAACCCCGTGAGGTCACCCAAGAAGTTTCAGGACATTCTGATGTTTATTTTCAAAATAAAAGCCCACTAGATATTGAAAATATGAGAGAAATTTGATATGATTTTGGATTCAATTTAAAAAAAATGCCCTGTTATTCCAAAGTCATTTCACTGCAGGGTCATAGTTCATTACCCCATGAAGCCACAAAAAACGTTTCAGGACATTCTGATGTGTAGTTTCAGAATAAAAGCCCACTAGCTATTGAAAATATGAGAGAAATTAGATATGATTTTGGATTCAATTTAAAAAAAAACACCCTGTTAGTCCAGAGTCATTCCACTCCAGGGTCATAGTTCACGACCCCATGAGGCCACACAAAAAGGTTCAGGGCATTCTGATGTTTCGTTTCAGAATAAAAGCCCACTAGATATTGAAAATATGAGAGAAATTAGATATGATTTTGGATTAAATTTTTAAAAAAACGCCCTGTTATTCCAGAGTCATTCCACTCCAGCGTCATAGTTCATGACCCCATGAGTCCACACAACAAGTTTTAGGACATTCTGATGTGTAGTTTCAGAATAAAAGCCCCCTAGATATTGAAAATATGAGAGAAATTAGATATGATTTTGGAATCAATTTTTAAAAAAACGCCCTGTTATTCCAGAGTCATTCCACTCCAGCGTCATAGTTCACGACCCCATGAGTCCACACAAAAAGTTTAAGGACATTCTGATGTGTAGTTTCAGAATAAAAGCCCCCTAGATATTGAAAATATGAGAGAAATTCGATATGATTTTGGATAAAATTTTTAAAAAAACGCCCTGTTATTCCAGAGTCATTCCACTCCAGGGTCATAGTTCACAACCCCATGAGGTCCCCCAAGAACTTTCAGGACATTCTGATGTGTATTTTCAAAATAAAAGCCCACTAGATATTGAAAATATGAGAGAAATTTGATATGATTTTGGATTAAATTTTTAAAAAAACGCCCTGTTATTCCAGAGTCAATCCACTCCAGGGTCATAGTTCACGACCCCATGAGGCCACACAAAACGTTTCAGGACATTCTGATGTGTAGTTTCAGAATAAAAGCCCATTAGATATTGAAAATATGAGAGAAATTAGATATGATTTTGGATTCAATTTAAAAAAAATGCCCTGTTATTCCAGAGTCATTCCACTCCAGGGTCATAGTTCACGACCCCATGAGGCCACACAAAAAGGTTCAGGACATTCTGATGTGTAGTTTCAGAATAAAAGCCCACTAGATATTGAAAATATGAGAGAAATTAGATATGATTTTGGATTCAATTAAAAAAAAAGCGCCCTGTTATTCCAGAGTCATTCCACTCCAGGGTCATAGTTCACAACCCCATGAGGTCACCCAAGAAGTTTCAGGACATTCTGATGTGTATTTTCAAAATAAAAGCCCACTAGATATTGAAAATATGAGAGAAATTTGATATGATTTTGGATTCAATTTTTAAAAAAACGCCCTGTTATTCCAGAGTCATTCCACTCCAGGGTCATAGTTCACGATCCCATGAGGCCACACAAAAAGTTTCAGGACATTCTGATGTGTAGTTTCAGAATAAAAGCCCACTAGATATTGAAAATATGAGAGAAATTAGATATGATTTTGGATTAAATTAAAAAAAAAAACGCCCTGTTATTCCAGAGTCATTCCACTCCAGGGTCATAGTTCGCGACCCCATGAGGCCACACAAAAAGTTTCAGGACATTCTGATGTGTAGTTTCAGAATAAAAGCCCACTAGATATTGAAAATATGAGAGAAATTAGATATGATTTTGGATTCAATTAAAAAAAAAACGCCCTGTTATTCCAGAGTCATTCCACTCCAGGGTCATAGTTCACGACCCCATGAAGCCACACAAAAAGTTTCAGGACATTCTGATGTTTACTTTCAGAATAAAAGCCCACTAGATATTGAAAATATGAGAGAAATTAGATATGATTTTGGATTCAATTTAATAAAAATGCCCTGTAATTCCAGAGTCATTCCACTCCAGGGTCATAATTCACAACCCCATGAGGTCACACAAGAAGATTCAAGACATTCTGATGTGTACTTTCAGGGTGACCTCATGGGGTTGTGAACTATGACCCTGGAGTGGAATTTCTCTGGAATAACAGGGCGTTTTTTTTTTTAATTGAATCCAAAATCATATCTAATTTCTCTCATATTTTCAATATCTAGTGGGCTTTTATTCTGAAACTACACATCAGAATGTCCTGAAACTTTTTGTTTGGCCTCATGGGGTCGTGAACTATGACCCTGGAGTGGAATGACTCTGGAATAACAGGGCGTATTTTTAAAAATTGAATCCAAAATCATATCTAATTTCTCTCATATTTTCAATATCTAGTGGGCTTTTATTTTGAAACTACACATCAGAATGTCCTGAAAGTTCTTAGGGGACCTCATGGGGTTGTGAACTATGACCCTGGAGTGGAATGACTCTGGAATAACAGGGCGTTTTTTTAAAAATTGAATCCAAAATCATATCTAATTTCTCTCATATTTTCAATATTTAGTGGGCTTTTATTTTGAAACTACACATCAGAATGTCCTGAAACTTCTTGGGTGACCTCATGGGGTTGTGAACTATGACCCTGGAGTGGAATGACTCTGGAATAACACGGCGTTTTTTTTTTAATTGAATCCAAAATCCTATCTAATTTCTCTCATATTTTCAATATCTAGTGGGCTTTTATTCTGAAACTGCACATCAGAATGTCCTGAAACTTTTTGTGTGGCCTCATGGGGTCGTGAAATATGACCCTGGAGTGGAATGACTCTGGAATAACAGGGCGTTTTTTTAAAAATTGAATCCAAAATCATATCTAATTTCTCTCATATTTTCAATATCTAGTGGGCTTTTATTTTGAAACTAGACATCAGATTGTCCTGAAACTTCTTGGGTGACCTCATGGGGTTGTGAACTATGACCCTGGAGTGGAATGACTCTGGAATAACAGGGCGTTTTTTTTAAATTGAATCCAAAATCATATCTAATTTCTCTCATATTTTCAATATCCAGTGGGCTTTTATTCTTAAACTACACATCAGAATGTACTGAAACATTTTGTTTGGCCTCATGGGGTCGTGAACTATGACCCTGGAGTGGAATGACTCTGGAATAACAGGGCGTTTTTTTTTAAATTGAATCCAAAATCATATCTAATTTTCTCATATTTTCAATATCTAGTGGTCTTTTATTTTGAAACTACACATCAGAATGTCCTGAAACTTCTTGGGTGACCTCATGGGGTTGTGAACTACGACCCTGGAGTGGAGTGACTCTGGAATAACAGGGCGTTTTTTTTTAAATTGAATCCAAAATCATATCTAATTTCTCTCATATTTTCAATATCTAGTGGGCTTTTATTCTGAAACTACACATCAGAATGTCCTGAAACTTTTTGTGTGGCCTCATGGGGTCGTGAACTATGACCCTGGAGTGGAATGACTCTGGAATAACAGGGCGTTTTTTAAAAAATTGAATCCAAAATCATATCTAATTTCTCTCATATTTTCAATATCTAGTGGGCTTTTATTTTGAAACTACACATCAGAATGTCCTGAAAGTTCTTGGGGGACCTCATGGGGGTGTGAACTATGACCCTGGAGTGAAATGACTCTGGAATAACAGGGCGTTTTTTTAAAAATGTAATCCAAAATCATATCTAATTTCTCTCATTTTTTCAATATCTAGTGGGCTTTTATTCTGAAACTACACATCAGAATGTCCTGAAACTTTTTGTGTGGACTCATGGGGTCGTGAACTATGACGCTGGAGTGGAATGACTCTGGAATAACAGGGCGTTTTTTTAAAAATTGAATCCAAAATCATATCTAATTTCTCTCATATTTTCAATATCTAGTGGGCTTTTATTTTGAAACTACACATCGGAATGTCCTGAATCTTCTTGTGTGACCTCATGGGGTTGTGAACTATGACCCTGGAGTGGAATGACTCTGGAATAACAGGGCGTTTTCTTTTAAATTGAATCCAAAATCATATCTAATTTCTCTCATATTTTCAATTTCTAGTTGGCTTTTATTTTTTAAACTACACATCAGAATGTCCTGAAACTTCTTGGGTGACCTCATGGGGTTGTGAACTATGACCCTGGAGTGGAATGACTCTGGAATAACAGGTTTTTTTTTTTAAATTGAATCCAAAATCATATCTAATTTCTCTCATATTTTCAATATCTAGTGGGCTTTTATTTTGAAACTACACATCAGAATGTCCTGAAACTTCTTGGGTGACCTCATGGGGTTGTGAACTAGGACCCTGGAGTGGAAAGACTCTGGAATAACAGGGCGTTTTTTTTTAAATTGAATCCAAAATCATATCTAATTTCTCTCATATTTTCAATATCTAGTGGGCTTTTATTCTGAAACTACACATCAGAATGTCCTGAAACTTTTTGTGTGGCCTCATGGGGTCGTGAACTATGACCCTGGAGTGGAATGACTCTGGAATAACAGGGCGTTTTTTTTTTAATTTAATCCAAAATCATATCTAATTTTGAAAATATGAGAGAAATTAGATATGATTTTGGATTCAATTTAAAAAAAAGCCCTGTTATTCCAGAGTCGTTCCACTCCAGGGTCATAGTTCCCCATGAGTTCACCCCATGAGGTCACCCTGAAAGTACACATCAGAATGTCCTGAATCTTCTTGTGTGACCTCATGGGGTTGTGAACTATGACCCTGGAGTGGAATGACTCTGGAATAACAGGGCGTTTTTTTTTAAATTGAATCCAAAATCATATCTAATTTCTCTCATATTTTCAATATCTAGTGGGCTTTTATTTTGAAACTACACATCAGAATGTCCTGAAACTTCTTGGGTGACCTCATGGGGTTGTGAACTATGACCCTGGAGTGGAATGACTCTGGAATAACAGGGCGTTTTTTTTTAAATTGAATCCAAAATCATATCTAATTTCTCTCATATTTTCAATATCTAGTGGGCTTTTATTCTGAAACTACACATCAGAATGTCCTGAAACTTTTTGTGTGGCCTCATGGGGTCGTGAACTATGACCCTGGAGTGGAATGACTCTGGAATAACAGGGCGTTTTTTTTAAAATTGAATCCAAAATCATATCGAATTTCTCTCATATTTTCAATATCTAGTGGGCTTTTATTTTGAAACTACACATCAGAATGTCCTGAAACTTCTTGGGTGACCTCATGGGGTTGTGAACTATGACCCTGGAGTGGAAAGACTCTGGAATAACAGGGCGTTTTTTTTTTAATTGAATCCAAAATCATATCTAATTTCTCTCATATTTTCAATATCTAGTGGGCTTTTATTCTGAAACTACACATCAGAATGTCCTGAAACTTTTTGTGTGGCCTCATGGGGTTGTGAACTATGACCCTGGAGTGGAATGACTCTGGAATAACAGGGCGTTTTTTTTAAATTGAATCCAAAATCATATCAAAATCATATCGAATTTCTCTCATATTTTCAATATCTAGTGGGCTTTTATTTTGAAACTACACATCAGAATGTCCTGAAACTTCTTGGGTGACCTCATGGGGTTGTGAACTATGACCCTGGAGTGGAATGACTCTGGAATAACAGGGCGTTTTTTAAAAATTGAATCCAAAATCATATCGAATTTCTCTCATATTTTCAATATCTAGTGGGCTTTTATTCTGAAACTACACATCAGAATGTCCTGAAACTTCTTGGGTGACCTCATGGGGTTGTGAACTATGACCCTGGAGTGGAAAGACTCTGGAATAACAGGGCGTTTTTTTTTAAATTGAATCCAAGATCATATCTAATTTCTCTCATATTATCAATATCTAGTGGGCTTTTATTCTGAAACTACACATCAGAATGTCCTGAAACCTTTTGTGTGGCCTCATGGGGTCGTGAACTATGACCCTGGAGTGGAATGACTCTGGAATAACAGGGCGTTTTTTTTAAAATTGAATCCAAAATAATATCGAATTTCTCTCATATTTTCAATATCTAGTGGGTTTTTATTCTGAAACTACACATCAAAATGTCCTGAAAATTCTTGGGTGACCTCATGGGGTTGTGAACTATGACCCTGGAGTGGAATGACTCTGGAATAACAGGGCTTTTTTTTTAAATTGAATCCAAAATCATATCTAATTTTGAAAATATGAGAGAAATTAGATATGATTTTGGATTCAATTTAAAAAAAACGCCCTGTTATTCCAGAGTCATTCAACTCCAGGATCATAGTTCCCCATGAGTTCACCCCATGAGGTCACCCTGAAAGTACACATCAGAATGTCCTGAATCTTCTTGTGTGACCTCATGGGGTTGTGAACTATGACCCTGGAGTGGAATGACTCTGGAATAACAGGGCGTTTTCTTTTAAATTGAATCCAAAATCATATCTAATTTCTCTCATATTTTCAATATCTAGTGGGCTTTTATTTTGAAACTACACATCAGAATGTCCTGAAACTTCTTGGGTGACCTCAGGGGGTTGTGAACTATGACCCTGGAGTGGAATGACTCTGGAATAACATGTTTTTCTTTTTTAAATTGAATCCAAAATCATATCTAATTTCTCTCATATTTTCAATATCTAGTGGGCTTTTATTCTGAAACTACACATCAGAATGTCCTGAAACTTTTTGTGTGGCCTCATGGGGTTGTGAACTATGACCCTGGAGTGGAATGACTCTGGAATAACAGGATGTTTTTTTTTTAATTTAATCCAAAATCATATCTAATTTTGAAAATATGAGAGAAATTAGATATGATTTTGGATTCAATTAAAAAAAAAACACCCTGTTATTCCACAGTCATTCAACTCCAGGGTCTTAGTTCCCCATGAGTTCACCCCATGAGGTCACCCTGAAAGTACACATCAGCATGTCCTGAATCTTCTTTTGTGACCTCATGGGGTTGTGAACTATGACCCTGGAGTGGAATGACTCTGGAATAACAGGGCGTTTTCTTTTAAATTGAATCCAAAATCATATCTAATTTCTCTCATATTTTCAATATCTAGTGGGCTTTTATTTTGAAACTACACATCAGAATGTCCTGAAACTTTTTGTTTGGCCTCATGGGGTCGTGAACTATGACCCTGGAGTGGAATGACTCTGGAATAACAGGGCGTTTTTTTAAAAATTGAATCCAAAATCATATCTAATTTCTCTCATATTTTCAATATCTAGTGGCTTTTATTTTGAAACTACACATCAGAATGTCCTGAAACTTCTTGGGTGACCTCATGGGGTTGTGAACTATGACCCTGGAGTGGAATGACTCTGGAATAACAGGGCGTTTTTTTTTAATTGAATCCAAAATCATATCTAATTTCTCTCATATTTTCAATATCTAGTGGGCTATTATTCTGAAACTACACATCAGAATGTCCTGAAACTGTTTGTGTGGCCTCATGGGGTTGTCATAGTTCACCCCCCATGAGGCCACACACAAAATTCAGGACATTCTGATGTGTAGTTTCAGAATAAAATCCCACTTGATATTGAAAATATGAGAGAAATTAGATATGATTTTGGATTCAATTTAAAAAAACCCCTGTTATTCCAGAGTGATTCAACTCCAGGGTCAAAGTTCACAACCCCATGAGGTCACCCCATGAGGTCACCCTGAAAATACACTTCAGAATGTCCTGAATCTTCTTGTTTGACCTCATGGGGTTTTGAATTATGACCCTGCAGTGGAATGACTCTGGAATAACAGGGTGTTTTTTTAAAAATTGAATCCAAAATCATATCTAATTTCTCTCATATTTTCAATATCTATTGGGCTTTTATTTTGAAACTACACATCAGAATGTCCTGAAAGTTCTTGGGGGACCTCATGGGGTTGTGAACTATGACACTGGAGTGGAATGACTCTGGAATAACAGGGCGTTTTTTTAAAAATTTAATCCAAAATCATATGTAATTTCTCTCATATTTTCAATATCTAGTGCGCTTTAATTTTGAAACTACACATCAGAATGTCCTGAAACTTTTTGTGTGGCCTCGAGGGGTCGTGGACTATGACGCTGGAGTGGAATGACTCTGGAATAATAGGGTGTTTTTTTTTTTAAATTGAATCCAAAATCATATCTAATTTCTCTCATATTTTCAATATCTAGTGGGCTTTTATTTTGAAACTACACATCAGAATGTCCTGAAACTTCTTGGGTGACCTCATGGGGTTGTGAACTATGACCCTGGAGTGGAATGACTCTGGAATAACAGGGCGTTTTTTTTTAAATTGAATCCAAAATCATATCTAATTTCTCTCATATTTTCAATATCTAGTGGGCTTTTATTCTGAAACTACACATCAGAATGTCCTGAAACTGTTTCTGTGGCCTCATGGGGTCGTGAACTATGACCCTGGAGTGGAATGACTCTGGAATAACAGGGCGTTTTTTTAAAAATTTAATCCAAAATCATATGTAATTTCTCTCATATTTTCAATATCTAGTGCGCTTTAATTTTGAAACCACACATCAGAATGTCCTGAAACTTTTTGTGTGACCTCGAGGGGTTCGTGGACTATGACCCTGGAGTGGAATGACTCTGGAATAACAGGGCGTTTTTTTTTAAATTGAATCCAAAATCATATCTAATTTCTCTCATATTTTCAATATCTAGTGGGCTTTTATTTTGAAACTACACATAAGAATGTCCTGAAGCTTCTTGGGTGACCTCATGGGGTTGTGAACTATGACCCTGGAGTGGAATGACTCTGGAATAACAGGGCGTTTTTTGAAAAATTGAATCCAAAATCATATCTAATTTCTCTCATATTTTCAATATCTAGTGGGCTTTTATTCTGAAACTACACATCAGAATGTCCTGAAACTGTTTGTGTGGCCTCATGGGGTCGTGAACTATGACCCTGGAGTGGAATGACTCTGGAATAACAGGGCGTTTTTTGAAAAATTGAATCCAAAATCATATGTAATTTCTCTCATATTTTCAATATCTAGTGCGCTTTAATTTTGAAACTACACATCAGAATGTCCTGAAACTTTTTGTGTGGCCTCGAGGGGTCGTGGACTATGACGCTGGAGTGGAATGACTCTGGAATAATAGGGTGTTTTTTTTTTTAAATTGAATCCAAAATCATATCTAATTTCTCTCATATTTTCAATATCTAGTGGGCTTTTATTTTGAAACTACACATCAGAATGTCCTGAAACTTCTTGGGTGACCTCATGGGGTTGTGAACTATGACCCTGGAGTGGAATGACTCTGGAATAACAGGGCGTTTTTTTTTAAATTGAATCCAAAATCATATGTAATTTCTCTCATATTTTCAATATCTAGTGCGCTTTAATTTTGAAACCACACATCAGAATGTCCTGAAACTTTTTGTGTGGCCTCGAGGGGTCGTGGACTATGACGCTGGAGTGGAATGACTCTGGAATAACAGGGCGTTTTTTTTTAAATTGAATCCAAAATCATATCTAATTTCTCTCATATTTTCAATATCTAGTGGGCTTTTATTTTGAAACTACACATAAGAATGTCCTGAAGCTTCTTGGGTGACCTCATGGGGTTGTGAACTATGACCCTGGAGTGGAATGACTCTGGAATAACAGGGCGTTTTTTAAAAAATTGAATCCAAAATCATATCTAATTTCTCTCATATTTTCAATATCTCGTGGGCCCTTATTCTGAAACTACACATCAGAATGTCCTGAAACTTTTTGTGCGGCCTCATGGGGTTGTGAACTATGACCCTGGAGTGGAATGACTCTGGAATAACAGGGCGTTTTTTGAAAAATTGAATCCAAAATCATATCTAATTTCTCTCATATTTTCAATATCTAGTGGGCTTTTATTCTGAAACTACACATCAGAATGTCCTGAAACTTTTTGTGTGGCCTCATGGGGTCGTGAACTATGACCCTGGAGTGGAATGACTCTGGAATAACAGGGCTTTTTTTTTTATTGAATCCAAAATCATATCTAATTTCTCTCATATTTTCAATATCTAGTGGGCTTTTATTTTGAAACTACACATCAGAATGTCCTGAAACGTCTTGGGTGACCTCATGGGGTTGTGAACTATGACCCTGGAGTGGAATGACTCAGGAATAACAGGGCGTTTTTTTTAAAATTGAATCCAAAATCATATCTAATTTCTCTCATATTTTCAATATCTAGTGGGCTTTTATTCTGAAACTACACATCAGAATGTCCTGAAACTGTTTGTGTGACCTCATGGGGTTGTGAACTATGACCCTGGAGTGGAAAGACTCTGGAATAACAGGGCGTTTTTTTTTTAATTGAACCCAAAATCATATCTAATTTTGAAAATATGAGACAAATTAGATATGATTTCGGATTAAATAAAAAAAAAAACGCCCTTCTATTCCAGAAAAATTCCACTCCAGGGTCATAGTTCACGACCCCATGAGGCCACACACAAAGTTTCAGGACATTCTGATGTGTAGTTTCAGAATAAAGCCCACTTGATATTGAAAATATGAGAGAAATTAGATATGATTTTGGATTCAATTTAAAAAAACGCCCTGTTATTCCAGAGTGATTCAACTCCAGGGTCAAAGTTCACAACCCCATGAGGTCACCCCATGAGGTCACCCTGAAAGTACACATCAGAATGTCCTGAATCTTCTTGTGTGACCTCATGGGGTTTTGAATTATGACCCTGCAGTAGAATGACTCTGGAATAACAGGGTGTTTTTTTAAAAATTGAATCCAAAATCATATCTAATTTCTCTCATATTTTCAATATCTATTGGGCTTTTATTTTGAAACTACACATCAGAATGTCCTGAAAGTTCTTGGGGGACCTCATGGGGTTGTGAACTATGACACTGGAGTGGAATGACTCTGGAATAACAGGGCGTTTTTTTAAAAATTGAATCCAAAATCATATCTAATTTCTCTCATATTTTCAATATCTAGTGGGCTTTTATTCTGAAACTACACATCAGAATGTCCTGAAACTGTTTGTGTGGCCTCATGGGGTCGTGAACTATGACCCTGGAGTGGAATGACTCTGGAATAACAGGGCGTTTTTTTAAAAATTTAATCCAAAATCATATGTAATTTCTCTCATATTTTCAATATCTAGTGCGCTTTAATTTTGAAACTACACATCAGAATGTCCTGAAACTTTTTTTGTGGCCTCGAGGGGTCGTGGACTATGACGCTGGAGTGGAATGACTCTGGAATAACAGGGTGTTTTTTTTTTTAAATTGAATCCAAAATCATATCTAATTTCTCTCATATTTTCAATATCTAGTGGGCTTTTATTTTGAAACTACACATCAGAATGTCCTGAAACTTCTTGGGTGACCTTATGGGGTTGTGAACTATGACCCTGGAGTGGAATGACTCTGGAATAACAGGGCGTTTTTTTTTTAAATTGAATCCAAAATCATATCTAATTTCTCTCATATTTTCAATATCTAGTGGGCTTTTATTCTGAAACTACACATCAGAATGTCCTGAAACTGTTTGTGTGGCCTCATGGGGTCGTGAACTATGACCCTGGAGTGGAATGACTCTGGAATAACAGGGCGTTTTTTTAAAAATCTACTCCAAAATCATATGTAATTTCTCTCATATTTTCAATATCTAGTGCGCTTTAATTTTGAAACTACACATCAGAATGTCCTGAAACTTCTTGGGTGACCTCATGGGGTTGTGAACTATGACCCTGGAGTGGAATGACTCTGGAATAACAGGGCGTTTTTTTTTAAATTGAATCCAAAATCATATCTAATTTCTCTCATATTTTCAATATCTAGTGGGCTTTTATTCTGAAACTACACATCAGAATGTCCTGAAACTGTTTGTGTGGCCTCATGGGGTCGTGAACTATGACCCTGGAGTGGAATGACTCTGGAATAACAGGGCGTTTTTTTTTTAAATTGAATCCAAAATCATATCTAATTTCTCTCATATTTTCAATATCTAGTGGGCTTTTATTTTGAAACTACACATCAGAATGTCCTGAAACTTCTTGGGGGACCTCATGGGGTTGTGAACTATGACCCTGGAGTGGAATGACTCTGGAATAACAGGGCATTTTTTTTTTTTAATTGAATCCAAAATCATATCTAATTTTGAAAATATGAGACAAATTAGATATGATTTCGATTCAATTAAAAAAAACACCCTGTTATTCCAGAAAATTACACTCCAGGGTCATAGTTCACGACCCCATGAGGCCACACACAAGTTTCAGGACATTCTGATGTGTAGTTTCAGAATAAAAAGCCCACTTGATATGAAAATATGAGAGAAATTAGATATGATTTTGGATTCAATTTAAAAAAAACTCCCTGTTATTCCAGATTCATTCAACTCCAGGGTCAAAGTTCACAACCCCATGAGGTCACCCCATGAGTTCACCCTGAAAGTACACATCAGAATGTCCTGAATCTTCTTGTGTGACCTCATGGGGTTGTGAATTCTGACCCTGCAGTGGAATGACTCTGGAATAACAGGGTGTTTTTTTAAAAATTGAATCCAAAATCATATCTAATTTCTCTGATATTTTCAATATCAAGTGGGCTTTTATTTTGAAAGTACACATCAGAATATCCTGAAACTTTTTGTGTGGCTTCATGGGGTCGTGAACTATGACCCTGGAGTGGAATGACTCTGGAATAACAGGGCGTTTTTTTAAAAATTGAATCCAAAATCATATCTAATTTCTCTCATATTTTCAATATCTAGTGGGCTTTTATTCTGAAACTACACATCAGAATGTCCTGAAACTTTTTGTGTGGCCTCATGGGGTCGTGAACTATGACCCTGGAGTGGAATTTTTCTGGAATAACAGGGCGTTTTTTTAAAAATTGAATCCAAAATCATATCTAATTTCTCTCATAATTTCAATATCTATTGGGCTTTTATTTTGAAACTACACATCAGAATGTCCTGAAAGTTCTTGGGGGACCTCATGGGGTTGTGAACTATGACCCTGGAGTGGAATGACTCTGGAATAACAGGGCGTTTTTTTTAAAAATTGAATCCAAAATCATATCTAATTTCTCTCATATTTTCAATATCTAGTGGGCTTTTATTCTGAAACTACACATCAGAATGTCCTGAAAATTCTTGGGGGACCTCATGGGGTCGTGAACTATGACCCTGGAGTGGAATGACTCTGGAATAACAGGGTTTTTTTTTTAAATTGAATCCAAAATCATATCTAATTTCTCTCATATTTTCAATATCTAGTGGGCTTTTATTTTGAAACTACACATCAGAATGTCCTGAAACTTCTTGGGTGACCTCATGGGGTTGTGAACTTTGACCCTGGAGTGGAATGACTCTGGAATAACAGGGCGTTTTTTTTTAAATTGAATCCAAAATCATATCTAATTTCTCTCATATTTTCAATATCTAGTGCGCTTTAATTTTGAAACTACACATCAGAATGTCCTGAAACTTCTTGGGTGACCTCATGGGGTTGTGAACTATGACCCTGGAGTGGAATGACTCTGGAATAACAGGGCGTTTTTTTTTAAATTGAATCCAAAATCATATCTAATTTCTCTCATATTTTCAATATCTAGTGGGCTTTTATTCTGAAACTACAAATCAGAATGTCCTGAAACTGTTTGTGTGGCCTCATGGGGTCGTGAACTATGACCCTGGAGTGGAATGACTCTGGAATAACAGGGCGTTTTTTTTTTAAATTGAATCCAAAATCATATCTAATTTCTCTCATATTTTCAATATCTAGTGGGCTTTTATTTTGAAACTACACATCAGAATGTCCTGAAACTTCTTGGGGGACCTCATGGGGTTGTGAACTATGACCCTGGAGTGGAATGACTCTGGAATAACAGGGCATTTTTTTTTTTATTGAATCCAAAATCATATCTAATTTTGAAAATATGAGACAAATTAGATATGATTTCGGATTCAATTAAAAAAAAAACACCCTGTTATTCCAGAAAAATTCCACTCCAGGGTCATAGTTCACGACCCCATGAGGCCACACACAAAGTTTCAGGACATTCTGATGTGTAGTTTCAGAATAAAAGCCCACTTGATATTGAAAATATGAGAGAAATTAGATATGATTTTGGATTCAATTTAAAAAAAACTCCCTGTTATTCCAGATTCATTCAACTCCAGGGTCAAAGTTCACAACCCCATGAGGTCACCCCATGAGTTCACCCTGAAAGTACACATCAGAATGTCCTGAATCTTCTTGTGTGACCTCATGGGGTTGTGAATTCTGACCCTGCAGTGGAATGACTCTGGAATAACAGGGTGTTTTTTTAAAAATTGAATCCAAAATCATATCTAATTTCTCTGATATTTTCAATATCAAGTGGGCTTTTATTTTGAAAGTACACATCAGAATATCCTGAAACTTTTTGTGTGGCTTCATGGGGTCGTGAACTATGACCCTGGAGTGGAATGACTCTGGAATAACAGGGCGTTTTTTTAAAAATTGAATCCAAAATCATATCTAATTTCTCTCATATTTTCAATATCTAGTGGGCTTTTATTCTGAAACTACACATCAGAATGTCCTGAAACTTTTTGTGTGGCCTCATGGGGTCGTGAACTATGACCCTGGAGTGGAATTTTTCTGGAATAACAGGGCGTTTTTTTAAAAATTGAATCCAAAATCATATCTAATTTCTCTCATAATTTCAATATCTATTGGGCTTTTATTTTGAAACTACACATCAGAATGTCCTGAAAGTTCTTGGGGGACCTCATGGGGTTGTGAACTATGACCCTGGAGTGGAATGACTCTGGAATAACAGGGCGTTTTTTTAAAAATTGAATCCAAAATCATATCTAATTTCTCTCATATTTTCAATATCTAGTGGGCTTTTATTCTGAAACTACACATCAGAATGTCCTGAAAATTCTTGGGGGACCTCATGGGGTCGTGAACTATGACCCTGGAGTGGAATGACTCTGGAATAACAGGGTTTTTTTTTTAAATTGAATCCAAAATCATATCTAATTTCTCTCATATTTTCAATATCTAGTGGGCTTTTATTTTGAAACTACACATCAGAATGTCCTGAAACTTCTTGGGTGACCTCATGGGGTTGTGAACTTTGACCCTGGAGTGGAATGACTCTGGAATAACAGGGCGTTTTTTTTTAAATTGAATCCAAAATCATATCTAATTTCTCTCATATTTTCAATATCTAGTGGGCTTTTATTCTGAAACTACACATCAGAATGTCCTGAAACTTTTTGTGTGGCCTCATGGGGTCGTGAACTATGACCCTGGAGTGGAATGACTCTGGAATAACAGGGCGTTTTTTTTTAATTGAATCCAAAATCATATCTAATTTCTCTCATATTTTCAATATATAGTGCGCTTTTATTTTGAAACTACACATCAGAATGTCCTGAAACATCTTGGGTGACCTCATGGGGTTGTGAACTATGACCCTGGAGTGGAATGACTCTGGAATAAAAGGGCGTTTTTTTTTTAATTGAATCCAAAATCATATCTAATTTCTCTCATATTTTCAATATCTAGTGGGCTTTTATTCTGAAACTACACATCAGAATGTCCTGAAACTGTTTGTGTGGCCTCATGGGGTCGTGAACTATGACCCTGGGGTGGAATGACTCTGGAATAACAGGGAGTTTTTTTAAAAATTGAATCCAAAATCATATCTAATTTTGAAAATATGAGACAAATTAGATATGATTTCGGATTCAATTAAAAAAACACCCTGTTATTCCAGAAAAATTCCACTCCAGGGTCATAGTTCACGACCCCATGAGGCCACACACAAGTTTCAGGACATTCTGATGTGTAGTTTCAGAATAAAAGCCCACTTGATATTGAAAATATGAGAGAAATTAGATATGATTTTGGATTCAATTTAAAAAAACCCCTGTTATTCCAGATTCATTCAACTCCAGGGTCAAAGTTCACAACCCCATGAGGTCACCCCATGAGTTCACCCTGAAAGTACACATCAGAATGTCCTGAATCTTCTTGTGTGACCTCATGGGGTTGTGAATTCTGACCCTGCAGTGGAATGACTCTGGAATAACAGGGTGTTTTTTTAAAAATTGAATCCAAAATCATATCTAATTTCTCTGATATTTTCAATATCAAGTGGGCTTTTATTTTGAAAGTACACATCAGAATATCCTGAAACTTTTTGTGTGGCTTCATGGGGTCGTGAACTATGACCCTGGAGTGGAATGACTCTGGAATAACAGGGCGTTTTTTTAAAAATTGAATCCAAAATCATATCTAATTTCTCTCATATTTTCAATATCTAGTGGGCTTTTATTCTGAAACTACACATCAGAATGTCCTGAAACTTTTTGTGTGGCCTCATGGGGTCGTGAACTATGACCCTGGAGTGGAATTTTTCTGGAATAACAGGGCGTTTTTTTAAAAATTGAATCCAAAATCATATCTAATTTCTCTCATAATTTCAATATCTATTGGGCTTTTATTTTGAAACTACACATCAGAATGTCCTGAAAGTTCTTGGGGGACCTCATGGGGTTGTGAACTATGACCCTGGAGTGGAATGACTCTGGAATAACAGGGCGTTTTTTTTAAAAATTGAATCCAAAATCATATCTAATTTCTCTCATATTTTCAATATCTAGTGGGCTTTTATTTTGAAACTACACATCAGAATGTCCTGAAACTTCTTGGGTGACCTCATGGGGTTGTGAACTATGACCCTGGAGTGGAATGACTCTGGAATAACAGGGCGTTTTTTTTTAAATTGAATCCAAAATCATATCTAATTTCTCTCATATTTTCAATATCTAGTGGGCTTTTATTCTGAAACTACACATCAGAATGTCCTGAAACTGTTTGTGTGGCCTCATGGGGTCGTGAACTATGACCCTGGAGTGGAATGACTCTGGAATAACAGGGCGTTTTTTTAAAAATTTAATCCAAAATCATATGTAATTTCTCTCATATTTTCAATATCTAGTGGGCTTTTATTCTGAAACTACACATCAGAATGTCCTGAAACTTTTTGTGTGGCCTCATGGGGTCGTGAACTATGACCCTGGAGTGGAATGACTCTGGAATAACAGGGCGTTTTTTTTTTAATTGAATCCAAAATCATATCTAATTTCTCTCATATTTTCAATATATAGTGCGCTTTTATTTTGAAACTACACATCAGAATGTCCTGAAACATCTTGGGTGACCTCATGGGGTTGTGAACTATGACCCTGGAGTGGAATGACTCTGGAATAAAAGGGCGTTTTTTTTTTAATTGAATCCAAAATCATATCTAATTTCTCTCATATTTTCAATATCTAGTGGGCTTTTATTCTGAAACTACACATCAGAATGTCCTGAAACTGTTTGTGTGGCCTCATGGGGTCGTGAACTATGACCCTGGGGTGGAATGACTCTGGAATAACAGGGAGTTTTTTTAAAAATTGAATCCAAAATCATATCTAATTTCTCTCATATTTTCAATATCTAGTGGGCTTTTATTCTGAAACTACACATCAGAATGTCCTGAAACTGTTTGTGTGGCCTCATGGGGTCGTGAACTATGACCCTGGAGTGGAATGACTCTGGAATAACAGGGCGTTTTTTTAAAAATTGAATCCAAAATAATATCTAATTTCTCTCATATTTTCAATATCTAGTGGGCTTTTATTTTGAAACTACACATCAGAATGTCCTGAAACTTCTTGGGGGACCTCATGGGGTTGTGAACTATGACCCTGGAGTGGAATCTGGAATAACAGGGCGTTTTTTTTTTTAATTGAATCCAAAATCATATCTAATTTTCAAAATTTTAAGATCAAATGGGCTTTTATTTTGAAACTACACATCAGAAAAAACTTGGGGGACCTCATGTTGTAACTATGACCCTGAGTAATCTCTATAACAGGGCGTTTTTTTTAAAATTGAATCCAAAATCATATCTAAGTCACACATATTTTCAATATCTTCAGGACATTCTGATGTTTAGAAACTACACATCAGAATGTCCTGAAAATTCTTAGTGACCTCATGGGGTGTGAAATATGACCCTGGAGTGGAATGAATCTGGAATAACAGGGCTGTTATTCCAGATTCATTCAACTCCAGGGTCAAATCTAATCTCTCCCATATTTTCAATGTCACCCCATGAGGTCACCCTGAAAGTACACATCAGAATGTCCTGAATCTTCTTGTGTGACCTCATGGGGTTGTGAATTATGACCCTGCAGTGGAATGACTCTGGAATAACAGGGTGTTTTTTTAAAAATTGAATCCAAAATCATATCGAATTTCTCTGATATTTTCAATATCTAGTGGGCTTTTATTTTGAAAGTACACATCAGAATATCCTGGAACTTTTTGGGTGGCTTCATGGGGTCGTGAACTATGACCCTGGAGTGGAATGACTCTGGAATAACAGGGCGTTTTTTTAAATTGAATCCAAAATCATATCTAATTTCTCTCATATTTTCAATATCTAGTGGGCTTTTATTCTGAAACTACACATCAGAATGTCCTGAAACTGTTTGTGTGGCCTTATGGGGTCGTGAACTATGACCCTGGAGTGGAATGACTCTGGAATAACAGGGCGTTTTTTTAAAAAATTAATCCAAAATCATATGTAATTTCTCTCATATTTTCAATATCTAGTGGGCTTTTATTCTGAAACTACACATCAGAATGTCCTGAAACTTTTTGTGTGGCGTCATGGGGTCGTGAACTATGACCCTGGAGTGGAATGACTCTGGAATAACAGGGCGTTTTTTTTTAAATTGAATCCAAAATCATATCTAATTTCTCTCATATTTTCAATATCTAGTGGGCTTTTATTCTGAAACTACACATCAGAATGTCCTGAAACTGTTTGTGTGGCCTCATGGGGTCGTGAACTATGACCCTGGAGTGGAATGACTCTGGAATAACAGGGCGTTTTTTTTTTAAATTGAATCCAAAATCATATCTAATTTCTCTCATATTTTCAATATCTAGTGGGCTTTTATTTTGAAACTACACATCAGAATGTCCTGAAACTTCTTGGGGGACCTCATGGGGTTGTGAACTATGACCCTGGAGTGGAATGACTCTGGAATAACAGGGCATTTTTTTTTTTAATTGAATCCAAAATCATATCTAATTTTGAAAATATGAGACAAATTAGATATGATTTCGAAACTAATTAAAAACGCCCTGTTATTCCAGAAAATTCCTCATGGGGTTGTGCACTATGACCCTAGGGAATCTCAAGTTTCAGGACATTCTGATGTTTAGTTGAATCCAAAATCCCATTCTGATATTGAAAATATGAGAGAAATTAGATATGATTTTGGATTCAATTTAAAAAAAACTCCCTGTTATTCCAGATTCATTCAACTCCAGGGTCAAAGTTCACAACCCCATGAGGTCACCCCATGAGTTCACCCTGAAAGTACACATCAGAATGTCCTGAATCTTCTTGTGTGACCTCATGGGGTTGTGAATTCTGACCCTGCAGTGGAATGACTCTGGAATAACAGGGTGTTTTTTTAAAAATTGAATCCAAAATCATATCTAATTTCTCTGATATTTTCAATATCAAGTGGGCTTTTATTTTGAAAGTACACATCAGAATATCCTGAAACTTTTTGGGTGGCTTCATGGGGTCGTGAACTATGACCCTGGAGTGGAATGACTCTGGAATAACAGGGCGTTTTTTTAAAAATTGAATCCAAAATCATATCTAATTTCTCTCATATTTTCAATATCTAGTGGGCTTTTATTCTGAAACTACACATCAGAATGTCCTGAAACTTTTTGTGTGGCCTCATGGGGTCGTGAACTATGACCCTGGAGTGGAATGACTCTGGAATAACAGGGCGTTTTTTTAAAAATTGAATCCAAAATCATATCTAATTTCTCTCATATTTCAATATCTAGTGGGCTTTTATTTTGAAACTACACATCAGAATGTCCTGAAACTTCTTGGGGGACCTCATGGGGTTGTGAACTATGACCCTGGAGTGGAATGACTCTGGAATAACAGGGCGTTTTTTTTAAAAATTGAATCCAAAATCATATCTAATTTCTCTCATATTTTCAATATCTAGTGGGCTTTTATTCTGAAACTACACATCAGAATGTCCTGAAACTGTTTGTGTGGCCTCATGGGGTCGTGAACTATGACCCTGGAGTGGAATGACTCTGGAATAACAGGGCGTTTTTTTTTAAATTGAATCCAAAATCATATCTAATTTCTCTCATATTTTCAATATCTAGTGGGCTTTTATTTTGAAACTACACATCAGAATGTCCTGAAACTTTTTGTGTGACCTCATGGGGTTGTGAACTATGACCCTGGAGTGGAATGACTCTGGAATAACAGGGCGTTTTTTTTTTAAATTGAATCCAAAATCATATCTAATTTCTCTCATATTTTCAATATCTAGTGGGCTTTTATTCTGAAACTACACATCAGAATGTCCTGAAACTGTTTGTGTGGCCTCATGGGGTCGTGAACTATGACCCTGGAGTGGAATGACTCTGGAATAACAGGGCGTTTTTTTAAAAATTTAATCCAAAATCGTATGTAATTTCTCTCATATTTTCAATATCTAGTGCGCTTTAATTTTGAAACTACACATCAGAATGTCCTGAAACTTTTTGTATGGCCTCGAGGGGTCGTGGACTATGACGCTGGAGTGGAATGACTCTGGAATAACAGGGCGTTTTTTTAAAAATTGAATCCAAAATCATATCTAATTTCTCTCATATTTTCAATATCTAGTGGGCTTTTATTTTGAAACTACACATCAGAATGTCCTGAAACTTCTTGGGGGACCTCATGAGGTTGTGAACTATGACCCTGGAGTGGAATGACTCTGGAATAACAGGGCATTTTTTTTTAAATTGAATCCAAAATATTATGTAATTTCTCTCATATTTTCAATATCTAGTGGGCTTTTATTCTGAAACTACACATCAGAATGTCCTGAAACTGTTTGTGTGGCCTCATGGGGTTGTGAACTATGACCCTGGAGTGGAATGACTCTGGAATAACAGGGCGTTTTTTTTAAAATTTAATCCAAAATCATATCTAATTTCTCTCATATTTTCAATATCTAGTGGGCTTTTATTCTGAAACTACACATCAGAATGTCCTGAAACTTTTTGTGTGGCCTCGAGGGGTCGTGGACTATGACGCTGGAGTGGAATGACTCTGGAATAACAGGGCGTTTTTTTTTAAATTTAATCCAAAATCATATCTAATTTCTCTCATATTTTCAATATCTAGTAGGCTTTTATTTTGAAACTACACATCAGAATGTCCTGAAACTTCTTGGGGGACCTCATGGGGTTGTGAACTATGACCCTGGAGTGGAATGACTCTGGAATAACAGGGCGTTTTTTTTTTAATTGAATCCAAAATCATATCTAATTTTGAAAATATGAGACAAATTACATATGATTTCGGATTCAATTAAAAAAACGCCCTGTTATTCCAGAAAATTCCACTCCAGGGTCATAGTTCACGACCCCATGAGGCCACACACAAAGTTTCAGGACATTCTGATGTGTAGTTTCAGAATAAAGCCCACTTGATATTGAAAATATGAGAGAAATTAAATATGATTTTGGATTCAATTTAAAAAAAAGCCCTGTTATTCCAGATTCATTCAACTCCAGGGTCAAAGTTCACAACCCCATGAGGTCACCCTGAAAATACACATCAGAATGTCCTGAATCTTCTTATGTGACCTCATGGGGTTGTGAATTATGACCCTGCAGTGGAATGACTCTGGAATAACAGGGCGTTTTTTTAAAAATTGAATCCAAAATCATATCTAATTTCTCTCATATTTTCAATATCTAGTGGGCTTTTATTCTGAAACTACACATCAGAATGTCCTGAAACTTCTTGGGGGACCTCATGGGGTCGTGAACTATGACCCTGGAGTGGAATGACTCTGGAATAACAGGTTTTTTTTTTTAAATTGAATCCAAAATCATATCTAATTTCTCTCATATTTTCAATATCTAGTGGGCTTTTATTTTGAAACTACATATCAGAATGTCCTGAAACTTCTTGGGTGACCTCATGGGGTTGTGAACTATGACCCTGGAGTGGAATGACTCTGGAATAACAGGGCGTTTTTTTTTTAATTGAATCCAAAATCATATCTAATTTCTCTCATATTTTCAATATCTAGTGGGCTTTTATTCTGAAACTACACATCAGAATGTCCTGAAACTGTTTGTGTGGCCTTATGGGGTCGTGAACTATGACCCTGGAGTGGAATGACTCTGGAATAACAGGGCGTTTTTTAAAAAATTTAATCCAAAATCATATGTAATTTCTCTCATATTTTCAATATCTAGTGGGCTTTTATTCTGAAACTACACATCAGAATGTCCTGAAACTTTTTGTGTGGCGTCTTGGGGTCGTGAACTATGACCCTGGAGTGGAATGACTCTGGAATAACAGGGCGTTTTTTTTTTATTGAATCCAAAATCATATCTAATTTTTCTTTTATTTTCAATATCTAGTGGGCTTTTATTTTGAAACTACACATCAGAATGTCCTGAAACTTCTTGGGTGACCTCCTGGGGTTGTGAACTATGACCCTGGAGTGGAATGACTCTGGAATAACAGGGCGTTTTTTTTTAAATTGAATCCAAAATCATATCTAATTTCTCTCATATTTTCAATATCTAGTGGGCTTTTATTTTGAAACTACACATCAGAAAGTCTTGAAACTTCTTGGGGGACCTCATGGGGTTGTGAACTATGACCCTGGAGTGGAATGACTCTGGAATAAGAGGGCGTTTTTTTTTTAATTGAATCCAAAATCATATCTAATTTCTCTCATATTTTCAATATTTAGTAGGCTTTTATTTTGAAACTACACATCAGAATGTCCTGAATCTTCTTGTGTGACCTCATGGGGTTGTGAATTATGACCCTGCAGTGGAATGACTCTGGAATAACAGGGTGTTTTTTTAAAAATTGAATCCAAAATCATATCTAATTTCTCTGATATTTTCAATATCAAGTGGGCTTTTATTTTGAAAGTACACATCAGAATATCCTGAAACTTTTTGTGTGGCTTCATGGGGTCGTGAACTATGACCCTGGAGTGGAATAACTCTGGAATAACAGGGCGTTTTTTTAAAAATTGAATCCAAAATCATATCTAATTTCTCTCATATTTTCAATATCTAGTGGGCTTTTATTCTGAAACTACACATCAGAATGTCCTGAAACTTCTTGGGTGACCTCATGGGGTTGTGAACTATGACCCTGGAGTGGAATAACTCTGGAATAACAGGGCGTTTTTTTTTAAATTGAATCCAAAATCATATCTAATTTCTCTCATATTTTCAATATCTAGTGGGCTTTTATTCTGAAACTACACATCAGAATGTCCTGACACTGTTTGTGTGGCCTCATGGGGTTGTGAACTATGACCCTGGAGTGGAATGACTCTGGAATAACAGGGAGTTTTTTTAAAAATTGAATCCAAAATCATATCTAATTTCTCTCATATTTTCAATATCTAGTGGGCTTTTATTTTGAAACTACACATCAGAATGTCCTGAAACTTCTTGGGGGACCTCAAGGGGTTGTGAACTATGACCCTGGAGTGGAATGACTCTGGAATAACAGGGCGTTTTTTTTTTATTGAATCCAAAATCATATCTAATTTTGAAAATATGAGACAATTAGATATGATTTCGGATTCAATTAAAAAAACCCTGTTATTCCAGAACTTCCACTCCGGAGGTCATAGTTCACGACCCCATGAGCACAAAGTTTCAGGACATTCTGATGTGTAGTTTCAGAATAAAAGCCCACTTGATATTGAAAATATGAGAGAAATTAGATATGATTTTGGATTCAATTTAAAAAACGCCCTGTTATTCCAGAGTCATTCAACTCCAGGGTCAAAGTTCACAACCCCATGAGGTGGCCCCATGAGGTCACCCTGAAAGTACATATCAGAATGTCCTGAATCTTCTTGTGTGACCTCATGGGGTTGTGAATTATGACCCTGCAGTGGAATGACTCTGGAATAACAGGGCGTTTTTTTTAAAATTTAATCCAAAATCATATCTAATTTCTCTCATATTTTCAATATCTAGTGGGCTTTTATTCTGAAACTACACATCAGAATGTCCTGAAACTTTTTGTGTGGCTTCATGGGGTCGTGAACTATGACCCTGGAGTGGAATGACTCTGGAATAACAGGGCGTTTTTTTAAAAATTGAATCCAAAATCATATCTAATTTCTCTCATATTTTCAATATCTAGTGGGCTTTTATTCTGAAACTACACATCAGAATGTCCTGCAACTTTTTGTGTGGCCTCATGGGGTCGTGAACTATGACCCTGGAGTGGAATGACTCTGGAATAACAGGGCGTTTTTTTAAAAATCTAATCCAAAATCATATCTAATTTCTCTCATATTTTAAATATCTAGTGGGCTTTTATTTTGAAACTACACATCAGAATGTCCTGAATCTTCTTGTGTGACCTCATGGGGTTGTGAATTATGACCCTGGAGTGGAATGACTCTGGAATAACAGGGCGTTTTTTTAAAAATTGAATCCAAAATCATATCTAATTTCTCTCATATTTTCAATATCTAGTGGGCTTTTATTCTGAAACTACACATCAGAATGTCCTGAAACTTTTTGTGTGGCTTCAATGGGTCGTGAACTATGACCCTGGAGTGGAATGACTCTGGAATAACAGGGCGTTTTTTTAAAAATTGAATCCAAAATCATATCTAATTTCTCTCATATTTTCAATATCTAGTGGGCTTTTATTCTGAAACTACACATCAGAATGTCCTGCAACTTTTTGTGTGGCCTCATGGGGTCGTGAACTATGACCCTGGAGTGGAATGACTCTGGAATAACAGGGCGTTTTTTTAAAAATTGAATCCAAAATCATATCTAATTTCTCTCACATTTTCAATATCTAGTGGGCTTTTATTTTGAAACTACACATCAGAATGTCCTGAAAGTTCTTGGGGGACCTCATGGGGTTGTGAACTATGACACTGGAGTGGAATGACTCTGGAATAACAGGGCGTTTTTTTTTAAATTGAATCCAAAATCATATCTAATTTCTCTCATATTTTCAATATCTAGTGGGCTTTTATTTTGAAACTACACATCAGAATGTCCTGAAACTGTTTGTGTGGCCTCGAGGGGTCGTGGACTATGACGCTGGAGTGGAATGACTCTGGAATAACAGGGAGTTTTTTTTAAAAATTGAATCCAAAATCATATCTAATTTCTCTCATATTTTAAATATCTAGTGGGCTTTTATTTTGAAACTCAACATCAGAATGTCCTGAAACTTCTTGGGGGACCTCATGGGGTTGTGAACTATGACCCTGGAGTGGAATGACTCTGGAATAACAGGGCGTTTTTTTTTTTTAATTGAATCCAAAATCATATCTAATTTTGAAAATATGAGACAAATTAGATATGATTTCGATTCTTAAAAAAAACGCCCTGTTATTCCAGAAAAATTCCACTCCAGGGTCATAGTTCACGACCCCATGAGGCCAAACACAAAGTTTCAGGACATTCTGATGTGTAGTTTCAGAATAAAAGCCCACTTGATATTGAAAATATGAGAGAAATTAGATGTGATTTTGGATTCAATTTAAAAAAACCCTTCTATTCCAGAGTCATTCAACTCCAGGGTCAAAGTTCACAACCCCATGAGGTCACCCTGAAAGTACACATCAGAATGTCCTGAATCTTCTTGTGTGACCTCATGGGGTTATGAATTATGACCCTGCAGTGGAATGACTCTGGAATAACAGGGCGTTTTTTTTAAATTGAATCAGAAATCGTATCTAATTTCTCTCATATTTTCAATATCTAGTGGGCTTTTATTTTGAAACTACACATCAGAATGTCCTGAAAGCTCTTGGGGGACCTCATGGGGTTGTGAACTATGACCCTGGAGTGGAATGACTCTGGAATAACAGGGCGTTTTTTTTTAAATTGAATCCAAAATCATATCTAATTTCTCTCATATTTTCAATATCTAGTGGGATTTTATTTTGAAACTACACATCAGAATGTCCTGAAAGTTCTTGGGGGACCTCATGGGGTTGTGAACTATGACCCTGGAGTGGAATGACTCTGGAATAACAGGGCGTTTTTTTTTTAAATTGAATCCAAAATCATATCTAATTTCTCGCATATTTTCAATATCTAGTGGGCTTTTTTTTTGAAACTACACATCAGAATGTCTTGAAACTTCTTGGGGGACCTCCTGGGGTTGTGAACTATGACCCTGGAGTGGAATGACTCTGGAATAACAGGGCGTTTTTTTTTTAATTGAATCCAAAATCATATCTAATTTCTCTCATATTTTCAATATTTAGTAGGCTTTTATTTTGAAACTACACATCAGAATGTCCTGAAACGTCTTGGGGGACCTCATGGGGTTGTGAACTATGACCCTGAAGTGGAATGACTCTGGAATAAAAGGGCGTTTTTTTTTTAATTGAATCCAAAATCATATCTAATTTTGAAAATATGAGACAAATTAGATATGATTTCGGATTCAATTAAAAAAAAAACGCCCTGTTATTCCAGAAAAATTCCACTCCAGGGTCATAGTTCACGACCCCATGAGGCCACATACAAAGTTTCAGGACATTCTGATGTGTAGTTTCAGAATAAAAGCCCACTTGATATTGAAAATATGAGAGAAATTAGATATGATTTTGGATTCAATTTAAAAAAAAAGCCCTGTTATTCCAGATTCATTCAACTCCAGGGTCAAAGTTCACAACCCCATGAGGTCACCCTGAAAATACACATCAGAATGTCCTGAATCTTCTTGTGTGACCTCATGGGGTTGTGAATTATGACCCTGCAGTGGAATGACTCTGGAATAACAGGGTGTTTTTTTTTAAAATTGAATCCAAAATCATATCTAATTTCTCTGATATTTTCAATATCAAGTGGGCTTTTATTTTGAAAGTACACATCAGAATATCCTGAAACTTTTTGTGTGGCTTCATGGGGTCGTGAACTATGACCCTGGAGTGGAATGACTCTGGAATAACAGGGCGTTTTTTTAAAAATTGAATCCAAAATCATATCTAATTTCTCTCATATTTTCAATATCTAGTGGGCTTTTATTCTGAAACTACACATCAGAATGTCCTGAAACTTCTTGGGTGACCTCATGGGGTTGTGAACTATGACCCTGGAGTGGAATGACTCTGGAATAACAGGGCGTTTTTTTTTAAATTGAATCCAAAATCATATCTAATTTCTCTCATATTTTCAATATCTAGTGGGCTTTTATTCTGAAACTACACATCAGAATGTCCTGACACTGTTTGGG
Source organism: Hyperoplus lanceolatus (assembly GCA_026929865.2). NCBI lineage: Eukaryota > Metazoa > Chordata > Actinopteri > Uranoscopiformes > Ammodytidae > Hyperoplus > Hyperoplus lanceolatus. The sequence continues at coordinate 25,591,170 of CM049416.1, forward strand.
TGGCCTCATGGGGTTGTGAACTATGACCCTGGAGTGGAATGACTCTGGAATAACAGGGCGTTTTTTTAAAAATTGAATCCAAAATCATATCTAATTTCTCTCATATTTTCAATATCTAGTGGGCTTTTATTTTGAAACTACACATCAGAATGTCCTGAAACTTCTTGGGGGACCTCAAGGGGTTGTGAACTATGACCCTGGAGTGGAATGACTCTGGAATAACAGGGCGTTTTTTTTTAATTGAATCCAAAATCATATCTAATTTCTGACAATTTTCAATATCTAGTGGGCTTTTATTTTGAAACTACCCATCAGAATGTCCTGAAACTTCTTGGGGGACCTCATGGGGTTGTGAACTATGACCCTGGAGTGGAATGACTCTGGAATAACAGGGCGTTTTTTTTTTAATTGAATCCAAAATCATATCTAATTTTGAAAATATGAGACTAATTAGATATGATTTTGGATTCAATTAAAAAAAAAACCCTGTTATTCCAGAGAAATTCCACTCCAGGGTCAAAGTTCACAACCCCATGAGGTCACCCTGAAAGTACACATCAGAATGTCCTGAATCTTCTTGTGTGACCTCATGGGGTTATGAATTATGACCCTGCAGTGGAATGACTCTGGAATAACAGGGCGTTTTTTTTAAATTGAATCAGAAATCAGGGTCTAATTTCTCTCATATTTTCAATATCTAGTGGGCTTTTATTTTGAAACTACACATCAGAATGTCCTGAAACTTCTTGGGTGACCTCATGGGGTTGTGAACTATGACCCTGGAGTGGAATGACTCTGGAATAACAGGGCGTTTTTTTTAAAAATTGAATCCAAAATCATATCTAATTTCTCTCATATTTTCAATATCTAGTGGGCTTTTATTTTGAAACTACACATCAGAATGTCCTGAAACTTCTTGTGGGGCTTCATGGGGTCGTGAACTATGACCCTGGAGTGGAATGACTCTGGAATAACAGGGCGTTTTTTTATAAATTGAATCCAAAATCATATCTAATTTCTCTCATATTTTCAATATCTAGTGGGCTTTTATTCTGAAACTACACATCAGAATGTCCTGAAACTTCTTGGGTGGCCTCATGGGGTTGTGAACTATGACCCTGGAGTGGAATGACTCTGGAATAACAGGGCGTTTTTTTTTAAATTGAATCCAAAATCATATCTAATTTCTCTCATAATTTCAATATCTAGTGGGCTTTTATTCTGAAACTACACATCAGAATGTCCTGAAACTTCTTGGGTGGCCTCATGGGGTTGTGAACTATGACCCTGGAGTGGAATGACTCTGGAATAACAGGGCGTTTTTTTTAAAAATTTAATCCAAAATCATATGTAATTTCTCTCATATTTTCAATATCTAGTGGGCTTTAATATTCTGAAACTACACATCAGAATGTCCTGAAACTTTTTGTGTGGCCTCGAGGGGTCCTGGACTATGACCCTGGAGTGGAATGACTCTGGAATAACAGGGCGTTTTTTTTAAAAATTGAATCCAAAATCATATCTAATTTCTCTCATATTTTCAATATCTAGTGGGCTTTTATTTTGAAACTACCCATCAGAATGTCCTGAAACTTCTTGGGGGACCTCATGGGGTTGTGAACTATGACCCTGGAGTGGAATGACTCTGGAATAACAGGGCGTTTTTTTTTTATATTGAATCCAAAATCATATCTAATTTTGAAAATATGAGACAAATTAGATATGATTTCGGATTCAATTAAAAAAACCCCTGTTATTCCAGAAAAATTCCACTCCAGGGTCATAGTTCACGACCCCATGAGGCCACACACAAAGTTTCAGGACATTCTGATGTGTAGTTTCAGAATAAAAGCCCACTTGATATTGAAAATATGAGAGAAATTAGATATGATTTTGGATTCAATTTAAAAAAAAACGCCCTGTTATTCCAGAGTGATTCAACTCCAGGGTCAAAGTTCACAACCCCATGAGGTCACCCCATGAGGTCAACCTGAAAGTACACATCAGAATGTCCTGAATCTTCTTGTGTGACCTCATGGGGTTGTGAATTATGACCCTGCAGTGGAATGACTCTGGAATAACAGGGTGTTTTTTTTAAAAATTGAATCCAAAATCATATCTAATTTCTCTGATATTTTCAATATCAAGTGGGCTTTTATTTTGAAAGTACACATCAGAATGTCCTGAAACTTTTTGTGTGGCTTCATGGGGTCGTGAACTATGACCCTGGAGTGGAATGACTCTGGAATAACAGGGCGTTTTTTTAAAAATTGAATCCAAAATCATATCTAATTTCTCTCATATTTTCAATATCTAGTGGGCTTTTATTCTGAAACTACACATCAGAATGTCCTGAAACTTTTTGTGTGGCCTCATGGGGTCGTGAACTATGACCCTGGAGTGGAATGACTCTGGAATAACAGGGCGTTTTTTTAAAAATTGAATCCAAAATCATATCTAATTTCTCTCATATTTTCAATATCTAGTGGGCTTTTATTTTGAAACTACACATCAGAATGTCCTGAAACTTCTTGGGTGACCTCATGGGGTTGTGAACTATGACCCTGGAGTGGAATGATTCTGGAATAACAGGGCGTTTTTTTAAAAATTTAATCCAAAATCATATGTAATTTCTCTCATATTTTCAATATCTAGTGCGCTTTAATTTTGAAACTACACATCAGAATGTCCTGAAACTTTTTGTGTGGCCTCGAGGGGTCCTGGACTATGACGCTGGAGTGGAATGACTCTGGAATAACAGGGCGTTTTTTTAAAAATTGAATCCAAAATCATATCTAATTTCTCTCATATTTTCAATATCTAGTGGGCTTTTATTTTGAAACTACCCATCAGAATGTCCTGAAACTTCTTGGGGGACCTCATGGGGTTGTGAACTATGACCCTGGAGTGGAATGACTCTGGAATAACAGGGCTTTTTTTTTTTAATTGAATCCAAAATCATATCTAATTTTGAAAATATGAGACAAATTAGATATGATTTCGGATTCAATTAAAAAAAAAAAAACCCTGTTATTCCAGAAAAATCCCACTCCAGGGTCATAGTTCACGACCCCATGAGGCCACACACAAGTTTCAGGACATTCTGATGTAGTTTCAGAATAAAAGCCCACTTGATATTGAAAACATGAGAGAAATTAGATATGATTTTGGATTCAATTTAAAAAAACGCCCTGTTATTCCAGAGTGATTCAACTCCAGGGTCAAAGTTCACAACCCCATGAGGTCACCCCATGAGGTCAACCTGAAAGTACACATCAGAATGTCCTGAATCTTCTTGTGTGACCTCATGGGGTTGTGAACTATGACCCTGGAGTGGAATGACTCTGGAATAACAGGGCGTTTTTTTAAAAATTGAATCCAAAATCATATCTAATTTCTCTGATATTTTCAATATCTAGTGGGCTTTTATTCTGAAACTACACATCAGAATGTCCTGAAACTTTTTGTGTGGCCTCATGGGGTCGTGAACTATGACCCTGGAGTGGAATGACTCTGGAATAACAGGGCATTTTTTTAAAAATTGAATCCAAAATCATATCTAATTTCTCTCATATTTTCAATATCTAGTGGGCTTTTATTCTGAAACTACAAATCAGAATGTCCTGAAACTTCTTGGGGGACCTCATGGGGTCGTGAACTATGACCCTGGAGTGGAATGACTCTGGAATAACAGGGCGTTTTTTTTTAAATTGAATCCAAAATCATATCTAATTTCTCTCATATTTTCAATATCTAGTGGGCTTTTATTCTGAAACTACACATCAGAATGTCCTGAAACTTCTTGGGGGACCTCATGGGGTCGTGAACTATGACCCTGGAGTGGAATGACTCTGCAATAACAGGGCGTTTTTTAAAAAAATTAATCCAAAATCATATCTAATTTCTCTCATATTTTCAATATCTAGTGGGCTTTTATTTTGAAACTACACATCAGAATGTCCTGAAACTTCTTGGGGGACCTCATGGGGTTGTGAACTATGACCCTGGAGTGGAATGACTCTGGAATAACAGGGCGTTTATTTTTAAATTGAATCCAAAATCATATCTAGTTTTTCTCATATTTTCAATATCTAGTGGGCTTTTATTCTGAAACTACACATCAGAATGTCCTGAAACTTTTTTTGTGGCCTCCTGGGGTCGTGAACTATGACCCTGGAGTGGAATGACTCTGGAATATCAGGGAGTTTTTTTAAAAACTGAATCCAAAATCATATCTAATTTCTCTCATATTTTCAATATCTAGTGGGCTTTTATTTTGAAACTACACATCAGAATGTCCTGAAACTTCTTGGGGGACCTCATGGGGTTGTGAACTATGACCCTGGAGTGGAATGACTCTGGAATAACAGGGCGTTTTTCTTTTAAATTTAATCCAAAATCATATCTAATTTTGAAAATATGAGACAAATTAGATATGATTTCGGATTCAATTTAAAAAAAAACGCCCTGTTATTCCAGAGTCATTCAACTCCAGGGTCAAAGTTCACAACCCCATGAGGTCACCCCATGAGGTCACCCTGAAAGTACACATCAGAATGTCCTGAAACTTCTTGGGGGACCTCATGGGGTTGTGAACTATGACCCTGCAGTGGAATGACTCTGGAATAACAGGGCGTTTTTTTTAAATTGAATCAGAAATCGTATCTAATTTCTCTCATATTTTCAATATCTAGTGGGCTTTTATTTTGAAACTACGCATCAGAATGTCCTGAAAGTTCTTGGGGGACCTCATGGGGTTGTGAACTATGACCCTGGAGTGGAAAGACACTGGAATAACAGGGCGTTTTTTTTAAATTGAATCCAAAATCATATCTAATTTCTCTCATATTTTCAATATCTAGTGCGCTTTAATTTTGAAACTACACATCAGAATGTCCTGAAACTTCTTGGGGGACCTCATGGGGTTGTGAACTATGACCCTGAAGTGGAATGACTCTGGAATAACAGGGCGTTTTTTTTTTTAATTGAATCCAAAATCATATCTAATTTTGAAAATATGAGACAAATTAGATATGATTTCGGATTCAATTAAAAAAACGCCCTGTTATTCCAGAAAATTCCACTCCAGGGTCATAGTTCACGACCCCATGAGGCCACACACAAAGTTTCAGGACATTCTGATGTGTAGTTTCAGAATAAAAGCCCACTTGATATTGAAAATATGAGAGAAATTAGATATGATTTTGGATTCAATTTAAAAAAACGCCCTGTTACTCCAGAGTCATTCAACTCCAGGGTCAAAGTTCACAACCCCATGAGGTCACCCCATGAGGTCACCCTGAAAGTACACATCAGAATGTCCTGAATCTTCTTGTGTGACCTCATGGGGTTGTGAATTATGACCCTGCAGTGGAATGACTCTGGAATAACAGGGTGTTTTTTTTAAAAATTGAATCCAAAATCATATCTAATTTCTCTGATATTTTCAATATCAAGTGGGCTTTTTTTTTGAAACTACACATCAGAATGTCCTGAAACTTCTTGGGTGGCCTCATGGGGTTGTGAACTATGACCCTGGAGTGGACTGACTCTGGAATAACAGGGCGTTTTTTTTTAAATTGAATCCAAAATCATATCTAATTTCTCTCATATTTTCAATATCTAGTGGGCTTTAATTTTGAAACTACACATCAGAATGTCCTGAAACCTTTTGTGTGGCCTCGAGGGGGTCGTGGACTATGACCCTGGAGTGGAATGACTCTGGAATAACAGGGCGTTTTTTTAAAAATTGAATCCAAAATCATATCTAATTTCTCTCATATTTTCAATATCTAGTGGGCTTTTATTTTGAAACTACACATCAGAATGTCCTGAAACTTCTTGGGGGACCTCATGGGGTTGTGAACTATGACCCTGGAGTGGAATGACTCTGGAATAACAGGGCGTTTTTTTTAAAAATTGAATCCAATATCATATCTAATTTCTCTCATATTTTCAATATCTAGTGGGCTTTTATTTTGAAACTACACATCAGAATGTCCTGAAACTTCTTGGGGGACCTCATGGGGTTGTGAACTATGACCCTGGAGTGGAATGACTCTGGAATAACAGGGCGTTTTTTTTTAAATTGATTCCAAAATCATATCTAATTTTTCTCATTTTTTCAATATCTAGTGGACTTTTATTCTGAAACTACACATCAGAATGTCCTGAAACTTCTTGGGGGACCTCATGGGGTTGTGAACTATGACCCTGGAGTGGAATGACTCTGGAATAACAGGGCGTTTTTTTTTTTAATTGAATCCAAAATCATATCTAATTTTGAAAATATGAGACTTATTAGATATGATTTTCGGATTCAATTAAAAAAAAAACGCCCTGTTATTCCAGAAAAATTCCACTCCAGGGTCATAGTTCACGACCCCATGAGGCCACACACAAAGTTTCAGGACATTCTGATGTGTAGTTTCAGAATAAAAGCCCACTAGATATTGAAAATATGAGAGAAATTAGATATGATTTTGGATTCAATTTAAAAAAAACGCCCTGTTACTCCAGAGTCATTCAACTCCAGGGTCATAGTTCACAACCCCATGAGGTCACCCCATGAGGTCACCCTGAAAGTACACATCAGAATGTCCTGAATCTTCTTGTGTGACCTCATGGGGTTGTGAATTATGACCCTGCAGTGGAATGACTCTGGAATAACAGGGTGTTTTTTTAAAAATTGAATCCAAAATCATATCTAATTTCTCTGATATTTTCAATATCAAGTGGGCTTTTTTTTGAAACTACACATCAGAATGTCCTGAAACTTCTTGGGTGACCTCATGGGGTTGTGAACTATGACCCTGGAGTGGACTGACTCTGGAATAACAGGGCGTTTTTTTTAATTGAATCCAAAATCATATCTAATTTCTCTCATATTTTCAATATCTAGTGGGCTTTTATTTTGAAACTACACATCAGAATGTCCTGAAACTTGTTGTGTGGCCTCGAGGGGTCGTGGACTATGACGCTGGAGTGGAATGACTCTGGAATAACAGGGCGTTTTTTAAAAATTGAATCCAAAATCATATCTAATTTCTCTCATATTTTCAATATCTAGTGGGCTTTTATTTTGAAACTACACATCAGAATGTCCTGAAACTTCTTGGGGGACCTCATGGGGTTGTGAACTATGACCCTGGAGTGGAATGACTCTGGAATAACAGGGCGTTTTTTTAAAAATTGAATCCAATATCATATCTAATTTCTCTCATATTTTCAATATCTAGTGGGCTTTTATTTTGAAACTACACATCAGAATGTCCTGAAACTTCTTGGGGGACCTCATGGGGTTGTGAACTATGACCCTGGAGTGGAATGACTCTGGAATAACAGGGCGTTTTTTTTAAATTGAATCCAAAATCATATCTAATTTTTCTCATTTTTTCAATATCTAGTGGACTTTTATTCTGAAACTACACATCAGAATGTCCTGAAACTTCTTGGGGGACCTCATGGGGTTGTGAACTATGACCCTGGAGTGGAATGACTCTGGAATAACAGGGCGTTTTTTTTTTAATTGAATCCAAAATCATATCTAATTTTGAAAATATGAGACTTATTAGATATGATTTTCGGATTCAATTAAAAAAAAAGCCCTGTTATTCCAGAAAATTCCACTCCAGGGTCATAGTTCACGACCCCAGGAGGCCACACACAAAGTTTCAGGACATTCTGATGTGTAGTTTCAGAATAAAAGCCCACTAGATATTGAAAATATGAGAGAAATTAGATATGATTTTGGATTCAATTTAAAAAAAACGCCCTGTTACTCCAGAGTCATTCAACTCCAGGGTCATAGTTCACAACCCCATGAGGTCACCCCATGAGGTCACCCTGAAAGTACACATCAGAATGTCCTGAATCTTCTTGTGTGACCTCATGGGGTTGTGAATTATGACCCTGCAGTGGAATGACTCTGGAATAACAGGGTGTTTTTTTAAAAATTGAATCCAAAATCATATCTAATTTCTCTGATATTTTCAATATCAAGTGGGCTTTTTTTTTGAAACTACACATCAGAATGTCCTGAAACTTCTTGGGTGACCTCATGGGGTTGTGAACTATGACCCTGGAGTGGACTGACTCTGGAATAACAGGGCGTTTTTTTTTTAATTGAATCCAAAATCATATCTAATTTCTCTCATATTTTCAATATCTAGTGGGCTTTTATTTTGAAACTACACATCAGAATGTCCTGAAACTTTTTGTGTGGCCTCGAGGGGTCGTGGACTATGACGCTGGAGTGGAATGACTCTGGAATAACAGGGCGTTTTTTTAAAAATTGAATCCAAAATCATATCTAATTTCTCTCATATTTTCAATATCTAGTGGGCTTTTATTTTGAAACTACACATCAGAATGTCCTGAAACTTCTTGGGGGACCTCATGGGGTTGTGAACTATGACCCTGGAGTGGAATGACTCTGGAATAACAGGGCGTTTTTTTTAAAAATTGAATCCAATATCATATCTAATTTCTCTCATATTTTCAATATCTAGTGGGCTTTTATTTTGAAACTACACATCAGAATGTCCTGAAACTTCTTGGGGGACCTCATGGGGTTGTGAACTATGACCCTGGAGTGGAATGACTCTGGAATAACAGGGCGTTTTTTTTAAAATTTAATCCAAAATCATATCTAATTTCTCTCATATTTTCAATATCTAGTGGGCTTTTATTTTGAAACTACACATCAGAATGTCCTGAAACTTCTTGGGGGACCTCATGGGGTTGTGAACTATGACCCTGGAGTGGAATGACTCTGGAATAACAGGGCGTTTTTTTTTAAAATTGAATCCAAAATCATATCTAATTTTTCTCATATTTTCAATATCTAGTGGGCTTTTATTCTGAAACTACACATCAGAATGTCCTGAAACTTTGTGTGTGGCCTCATGGGGTCGTGAACTATGACCCTGGAGTGGAATGACTCTGGAATAACAAGGAGTTTTTTTAAAAATTGAATCCAAAATCATATCTAATTTCTGTCATATTTTCAACATCTAGTGGGCTTTTATTTTGAAACTACACATCAGAATGTCCTGAAACTTCTTGGGTGACCTCATGGGGTTGTGAACTATGACCCTGGAGTGGAATGACTCTGGAATAACAGGGCGTTTTTTTTTTTAATTGAATCCAAAATCATATCTAATTTCTCTCATATTTTCAATATCTAGTGGGCTTTTATTCTGAAACTACACATCAGAATAACCTGAAACTGTTTGTGTGGCCTCATGGGGTCGTGAACTATGACGCTGGAGTGGAATGACTCTGGAATAATAGGGCGTTTTTTAAAAAATGTAATCCAAAATCATATGTAATTTCTCTCATATTTTCAATATCTAGTGTGTTTTAATTTTGAAACTAAACATCAGAATGTCCTGAAACTTTTTGTGTGGCCTCGAGGGGTCGTGGACTATGACGCTGGAGTGGAATGACTCTGGAATAACAGGGCGTTTTTTTAAAAATTGAATCCAAAATCATATCTAATTTTTCTCATTTTTTCAATATCTAGTGGACTTTTATTCTGAAACTACACATCAGAATGTCCTGAAACTTCTTGGGGGACCTCATGGGGTTGTTAACTATGACCCTGGAGTGGAATGACTCTGGAATAACAGGGCGTTTTTTTTTTAATTGAATCCAAAATCATATCTAATTTTGAAAATATGAGACTTATTAGATATGATTTTCGGATTCAATAAAAAAACGCCCTGTTATTCCAGAAAAATTCCACTCCAGGGTCATAGTTCACGACCCCATGAGGCCACACACAAAGTTTCAGGACATTCTGATGTGTAGTTTCAGAATAAAAGCCCACTAGATATTGAAAATATGAGAGAAATTAGATATGATTTTGGATTCAATTTAAAAAAAACGCCCTGTTACTCCAGAGTCATTCAACTCCAGGGTCATAGTTCACAACCCCATGAGGTCACCCCATGAGGTCACCCTGAAAGTACACATCAGAATGTCCTGAATCTTCTTGTGTGACCTCATGGGGTTGTGAATTATGACCCTGCAGTGGAATGACTCTGGAATAACAGGGTGTTTTTTTAAAAATTGAATCCAAAATCATATCTAATTTCTCTGATATTTTCAATATCAAGTGGGCTTTTTTTTGAAACTACACATCAGAATGTCCTGAAACTTCTTGGGTGACCTCATGGGGTTGTGAACTATGACCCTGGAGTGGACTGACTCTGGAATAACAGGGCGTTTTTTTTTTAATTGAATCCAAAATCATATCTAATTTCTCTCATATTTTCAATATCTAGTGGGCTTTAATTTTGAAACTACACATCAGAATGTCCTGAAACTTTTTGTGTGGCCTCGAGGGGTCGTGGACTATGACGCTGGAGTGGAATGACTCTGGAATAACAGGGCGTTTTTTTAAAAATTGAATCCAAAATCATATCTAATTTCTCTCATATTTTCAATATCTAGTGGGCTTTTATTTTGAAACTACACATCAGAATGTCCTGAAACTTCTTGGGGGACCTCCTGGGGTTGTGAACTATGACCCTGGAGTGGAATGACTCTGGAATAACAGGGCGTTTTTTTAAAAATTGAATCCAATATCATATCTAATTTCTCTCATATTTTCAATATCTAGTGGGCTTTTATTTTGAAACTACACATCAGAATGTCCTGAAACTTCTTGGGGGGCCTCATGGGGTTGTGAACTATGACCCTGGAGTGGAATGACTCTGGAATAACAGGGCGTTTTTTTTAAAATTGAATCCAAAATCATATCTAATTTCTCTCATATTTTCAACATCTAGTGGGCTTTTATTTTGAAACTACACATCAGAATGTCCTGAAACTTCTTGGGTGACCTCATGGGGTTGTGAACTATGACCCTGGAGTGGAATGACTCTGGAATAACAGGGCGTTTTTTTTAAATTGAATCCAAAATCATATCTAATTTCTCTCATATTTTCAATATCTAGTGGGCTTTTATTCTGAAACTACACATCAGAATGTCCTGAAACTTTTTGTGTGGCCTCATGGGGTCGTGAACTATGACCCTGGAGTGGAATGACTCTGGAATAATAGGGCGTTTTTTAAAAAATGTAATCCAAAATCATATCTAATTTCTCTCATATTTTCAATATCTAGTGTGTTTTTATTTTGAAACTACACATCAGAATGTCCTGAAACTTTTTGTGTGGCCTCGAGGGGTCGTGGACTATGACCCTGGAGTGGAATGACTCTGGAATAACAGGGCGTTTTTTTTAAAATTGAATCCAAAATCATATCTAATTTCTCTCATATTTTCAATATCTAGTGGGCTTTTATTCTGAAACTACACATCAGAATGTCCTGAAACTTCTTGGGGGACCTCATGGGGTTGTTAACTATGACCCTGGAGTGGAATGACTCTGGAATAACAGGGCGTTTTTTTTAAATTGTAATCCAAAATCATATCTAATTTCCCTCAAATTTTGAATATCTAGTGTGATTTTATTAATTGAAAATAAACATCAGAATGTCCTGAAACTTCTTGTGGGACCTCAAGGGGTTGTGAACTATGACCCTGGAGTGGAATGACTCTGGAATAACAGGGCGTTTTTTCAAAATTGAATCCAAAATCATATCTAATTTGTCTCATATTTTCAATATCTAGTGGGCTTTTATTCTGAAACTACACATCAGAATGTCCTGAAACTTTTTGTGTGACCTCATGGGGTTGTGAACTATGACCCTGGAGTGGAATGCTCTGGAATAACAGAGTGTTTTTTAAAAAATTGAATCCAAAATCATATCTAATTTCTCTCATATTTTCAATATCTAGTGGGCTTTTATTCTGAAACTACACATCAGAATGTCCTGAAACTTTTTGTGTGACCTTATGGGGTTGTGAACTATGACCCTGGAGTGGAATGACTCTGGAATAACAGGGCGTTTTTTTAAAATTGAATCCAAAATCATATCTAATTTCTCTCATATTTTCAATATCTAGTGGGCTTTTATTTTGAAACTACACATCAGAATGTCCTGAAACTTCTTGGGTGACCTCATGGGGTTGTGAACTATGACCCTGGAGTGGACTGACTCTGGAATAACAGGGCGTTTTTTTAAATTGAATCCAAAATCATATCTAATTTCTCTCATATTTTCAATATCTAGTGGGCTTTAATTTTGAAACTACACATCAGAATGTCCTGAAACTTTTGTGTGGCCTCATGGGGTCGTGAACTATGACCCTGGAGTGGAATGACTCTGGAATAACAGGGCGTTTTTTTAAAAATTGAATCCAAAATCATATCTAATTTCTCTCATATTTTCAATATCTAGTGGGCTTTTATTTTGAAACTACACATCAGAATGTCCTGAAACTTCTTGGGGGACCTCCTGGGGTTGTGAACTATGACCCTGGAGTGGAATGACTCTGGAATAACAGGGCGTTTTTTTTAAAAATTGAATCCAAAATCATATCTAATTTTTTCTCATATTTTCAATATCTAGTGGACTTTTATTCTGAAACTATCACATCAGAATGTCCTGAAACTTCTTGGGGACCTCATGGGGTTGTGAACTATGACCCTGGAGTGGAATGACTCTGGAATAACAGGGCGTTTTTTTTTTAATTGAATCCAAAATCATATCTAATTTTGAAACTATGAGACTTATTAGATATGATTTCTAAAATAAAAGGGTACTCTTGGAAAAAATTCAACTCAGGGTGATAGTCAACCAAACTTTGAGGCCATTGAAAGTTTCATTACAGATTAAAAATTAGAGATAGAAAAAAAGAGAGAAATGGTAGATGTATTTTTTTGAATTTAAAAAAAAGGCCCTGGTACTACAGAGAGTCACAAATCCTGAGGGCAATAGGTCAACTTATGATGAGACCCCCAGAGGTCACCCTGAAAGTCCACACATCAGAATGTCCTGAATCTTCTTGTGTGACCTCATGGGGTTGTGAATTATGACCCTGCAGTGGAATGACTCTGGAATAACAGGGTGTTTTTTTAAAAATTGAATCCAAAATCATATCTAATTTCTCTGATATTTTCAATATCAAGTGGGCTTTTTAAATCTACACATCAGAATGTCCTGAAACTTCTTGGGTGACCTCATGGGGTTGTGAACTATGACCCTGGAGTGGACTGACTCTGGAATAACAGGGCGTTTTTTTTTTAATTGAATCCAAAATCATATCTAATTTCTCTCATATTTTCAATATCTAGTGGGCTTTTATTTTGAAACTACACATCAGAATGTCCTGAAACTTTTTGTGTGGCCTCGAGGGGTCGTGGACTATGACGCTGGAGTGGAATGACTCTGGAATAACAGGGCGTTTTTTTAAAAAATTGAATCCAAAATCATATCTAATTTCTCTCATATTTTCAATATCTAGTGGGCTTTTATTTTGAAACTACACATCAGAATGTCCTGAAACTTCTTGGGGGACCTCATGGGGTTGTGAACTATGACCCTGGAGTGGAATGACTCTGGAATAACAGGGGCGTTTTTTTAAAAATTGAATCCAATATCATATCTAATTTCTCTCATATTTTCAATATCTAGTGGGCTTTTATTTTGAAACTACACATCAGAATGTCCTGAAACTTCTTGGGGGACCTCATGGGGTTGTGAACTATGACCCTGGAGTGGAATGACTCTGGAATAACAGGGCGTTTTTTTAAAAATTTAATCCAAAATCATATCTAATTTCTCTCATATTTTCAATATCTAGTGGGCTTTTATTTTGAAACTACACATCAGAATGTCCTGAAACTTCTTGGGGGACCTCATGGGGTTGTGAACTATGACCCTGGAGTGGAATGACTCTGGAATAACAGGGCGTTTTTTAAAATTGAATCCAAAATCATATCTAATTTTTCTCATATTTTCAATATCTAGTGGGCTTTTATTCTGAAACTACACATCAGAATGTCCTGAAACTTTGTGTGGGCCTCATGGGGTCGTGAACTATGACCCTGGAGTGGAATGACTCTGGAATAACAAGGAGTTTTTTTAAAAATTGAATCCAAAATCATATCTAATTTCTGTCATATTTTCAACATCTAGTGGGCTTTTATTTTGAAACTACACATCAGAATGTCCTGAAACTTCTTGGGTGACCTCATGGGGTTGTGAACTATGACCCTGGAGTGGAATGACTCTGGAATAACAGGGCGTTTTTTTTTTTAATTGAATCCAAAATCATATCTAATTTCTCTCATATTTTCAATATCTAGTGGGCTTTTATTCTGAAACTACACATCAGAATAACCTGAAACTGTTTGTGTGGCCTCATGGGGTCGTGAACTATGACGCTGGAGTGGAATGACTCTGGAATAATAGGGCGTTTTTTAAAAAATGTAATCCAAAATCATATGTAATTTCTCTCATATTTTCAATATCTAGTGTGTTTTAATTTTGAAACTAAACATCAGAATGTCCTGAAACTTTTTGTGGGACCTCGAGGGGTCGTGGACTATGACGCTGGAGTGGAATGACTCTGGAATAACAGGGCGTTTTTTAAAAAATTGAATCCAAAATCATATCTAATTTTTCTCATTTTTTCAA